>JAWDJD010000005.1:262420000-262422500 GCA_035047305.1 Bradypodion pumilum | reverse complement strand
GAAGGAATCTTCTATTGGCTGCTAAGGCATCCTTTGGACAGGTGGCATCTTTTAAACCAAATCAATAAATAATCATCAGGGAAACCAACTCTCCCACCAACCATCAGAAAAGCAGGTATTCAACTCAGAACATAATGGACTAACCCAGGGGTTCCCAACCTACAGCCTGTGGGCCAGATCTGGCCCCTGACACCAATTCACCCGACCTACACTACCCTCACCGCTCCCGGAAGTGGAAGTAAAACACACACGTGCATGCGCAAAATGCTGCCGTAAATGACCTGTGGCTGTTGTAAACGCGTTTATGACAGCCGTGGATGCATTTACGGTAGCATTCTGCACATGTGCAGGCACGTTTTACTTCTGCTTCCGGGTGGAAAGTACTGCATAACTGGCCCACTCAACCACGTGAATGGCCCATGACCTGAAAAGGTTGGGTACTCATGGACTAACCTAATAATCTTTTTGGCCTTGACATTCCAGCAGTGATTGGCCATGTGGTCATAAGGCCCATAAGATGTAGAATTTTGCTTTTTTTAAATGAAAGAAGAGAAAACTAACAAGGTAGACCTTGTCCCCCAATGTTACATCATGCACTTTTGTCGAATTGCGGCTTGCACATTTAGGCTACATTAACCATCATCCAAAGTTTGGAAAGTCACTTGTTAAACCCACAATCTCCAAATCAGAGGACTCTAGAAGTTATAATGCAAAAAAGTAACACTCCCAAACTCTACTTTTATCTCAGGACGACTTGCTTTTTCTTCCCCTGGAGAAATATTATATTTTATGTAATCTGTAACAACACAAAAGAGTTTCCTTTAGAGATTAGAAGACGCAGACCGGATGGGCTCTGTAGAATCAGGTGCTGCTGTTAGTGTGTCCGAGAAAGAGAGATGGAAATCAGACTGGAAAATCTCTAACGCCCAGCAGGATCTCATATTTAATGTCGGGAAAGTAGGCAAAGAGCTGTTAAGGCACCCCTGTGAAAACATGCCTGGCAGTGGGACATTTACATCCAAAGGGAAACAGGAAGATATTCTTGCTATGTGCATTTGCCAAGTTTAGACATCTGGAGATAAGATATGACACCCAGTGTTTGGATAATATTTTTGTACACCATAGCTCTGACCAAGATTATCTTCTTCTGTGTCTAGGCCAGACGTCAAACTGCCAAAATGAAGGCACCCTTTAATAACTTCATTCTGCACAAGGTTGCCATTACCACGGTATACCTGGTTGTGGTTAAAAAAAAATATTTATTTATTTATTTAGATTTATATGGCCGCACATATCGCCGAAGTGACTTAGGGCGGCTCACAATTCATAACCCACAATCACAATAAAATGGTCCGCTATCATTAAAAACCATATACTAAAGAAATAAGGACCCTATTAAAAAACCCATTACCAAAAGGTGAAGGCATCTGCTTGGGAATAATACCCTGAAGCACATGGTGAGCCACTGTGTGAGACAGAATGCTGGACTGGATGGGCTCCTGTGGCTTGTTCCAGCAAGGCTGTTCTTATGTTCTTAAAACATCCGTAATGCTAAAATCTGAAATACCAAAATCTGAATACCACAGTCTTCAAGGAGGCTCTTTCTGTGTACCCCACTTCTGACCAAGTGAAGCCCCACAAAGGAACTTTGCTGAGACCAGGACATTATTTCACATGCTATGCAAAGGTAAACTTGGGTCAGCCATGGAATACATGTTTCATTAGGAGTTGCAGCCAATCATGTTCCCTTTTAGTCCACTAGGATGGCACATATGGACGTTTCCTCTATCGTTTCAGGTGTGCATATAACATTTCTCAGGCATCCACTGTAACCCGTCATTGTCTCAGTGAATGCCTAAGTAAGGTGGTGTCCATCCTTGTTGATTTACTCTGTCATGACATGATGAGACACCCCAATAAGGAATTGCTGGACTTTGTAAGATGCCACATTTCTGGCATGAGCAAAGCAAAAGCAATCATACATATATACCATCCCATAATGCTTAGTGCACTCTCTGGGTGGTTCACAAGTTAATTAGCATTTTGCCCTCAATATGCTGGGTACTCATTTTATTGACCTGGGAAGAATGGAAAGCTGAGTCAACCTTGAGCCCTGGTCAGGATCGAACTTGCAACCTTTTGGTTGCAGTAAAACAGTTTAACCACTGCACCACCAGGGCTCCTCTTTCCCCTATCAAAGTATCAAAGGTTCTGCCATTCTTGCAAAATGCCTCTATAGCACTCTGCATAAAACTAGTCTCCTTCCTTTTTGAGCAGTCAGACACCCATAGATAGCAAGCACAAAAGGACTAGGTGGTTTGGGGGAAAAAGATATGAACAACCAATCCAATGCTTATACATTTTTAAAAGTCCATGCAACAAAATAACAGTTCCCAGCAGGCTAACTGTGTTAGTTTGTGGCAGCAAAAACAACAGAGTCCGATAGCATTTTAAGAGACTAACAAATTACTTACCATGTGAACCGTCAGGGATTGTATCC
>JAWDJD010000005.1:262240000-262417500 GCA_035047305.1 Bradypodion pumilum | reverse complement strand
CCGGGAATACCATTACCTTGACTATGCGAATTTTTGTTTGCAAGGTGGTGTCTCTACTTTTCACTATGTTCCCCAGGTTTCTCATAGCTTGTCTCCCAAGCATCAGTCACCTTTTTATTTCATGGCTGCAGTCACCATCTGCAGTGATCTTAGATCATAAGAAGGTAAAGTCTGTCACTGCTTCTACTTCTTCCCCATCTATTTTCCAGGGACTGATATGGCCTATTGCCATTATCTTGGTTTTCTTGATATTAAATCTCAAGACAGTAGATTATGATCTGAGCCACAGTCTGTTCCAGGTCTTGTTTTTGCTGATTGTATGCATCTTTGGTTGCAGATTATGTAATCAATCTGGTTTCAGTATTGGCCATCTGTCCATGTGTAAAGTCGTGCATTAAGAATACGTTATTAGGCAAAGAACTTTTTGTGTGATCAAAAGGATAACACAAATAACTGGATGGGAACCTGGCTGTCAAAAAAATGAGTAATGCAACAAGTTGCTTTTAAAATATACCCTGAATAAAAGAAAAAAAAGTATGTATATAATTTTTTCATATATACATAAAAACAGTAATTAAGTTAATATATGGGTGCACCCATTGCTCCCACTGAAGATTCTCTTTTTTTTAGTTAAATAATAATAGGTTTGATTATAGAAGCCACTATGAAAAGGCTTAAGACTCCTGGAGCCGAGAAGTTTATAAAACGAAGCCTATAAAGAAGTGTTTCCCATCCTTTGGTTCTTTTACTTCAATTCCCAGGAGCCTAAGTCAGTACATTGGCTGATCAATGCTTTGGGGAAATGAAGTCCAAGGACCAAAGGTTGGGAAACAGTGCCATAAAGGGACAACCATGTCATGGCCATTAGTCCTTACTATGAAATAGTCTGAAGAAAGAGTTGCAGAGTTATTGGACTCCCTGCAATCCAAGCCAGCTGTTCTGCAAATTCTGGTCTTGCAAATTGAGTGTCAGCAACTGTTACGTTTTAAACACTGAAACCAGCAAGAGGAGTGAATTACTTCTTTGAAAGTCACATTTCAGGTTCTTGATCAGGGGTTCGCAACCTACAGCCCGTGGGCCAGACCCAGCCCATGGCGGCAAACCATCTGGCCCACAGCAACAACCGTGGAAGCAGAAGCATTTATGACAGTCGTAAATGCGTCCATGCCTGTGCAAACTGGCCTGCTGTGGTTTACAGCAGCATTTATGCCGGGGAGAACCACGTGTCCGGCCTGCTCAGCTGACGGAGAGGACATGGTCCAGCCCATAGTGGGAAAACATTGAGAACCCCTGTTCTATATATACTCCACACAGATCCAGATTAACAGGTGTTAATCTCAGGATAATATTATTTTGTTCACTGGTTTTGCCAGATGGTAGACACTACCGCAATGTCATTGGTGGATAATTTCATTATATGCACATGTGAAGGGGTGTGTAATTAGGCTTTCAGGTAGGTCCGTTAGTAGGACATGGATTATTCCATATCTTTCCGTTGGATCATGGCAAACGATTCCACCATGTCTCATTTTGCCACTGCACTTTGCGAAATCTCACCCTCTGTGTTAAAGCGATTTAGTGCAAGAGAGAAACAGGAGCTAAAAGTGAGCCAAGCTTAAGGACAACCGGAGCTCATAATGGTTCCTCAAGTTATCTCGCTCCACTCTTTCCTGTTTGTGGGTGCTTGGGGTTATCTGCCCATTGTCTGCCTTGACCTTTTCCATCTATCCCTTTCAATTCCTTATTTTTTCTGGCTCTCATGTCCAGCTTCAGTCCTACAAGAAAAATAAGACCTTCTGTTTTAATAAGGGTAAGTAGAACTCCTGCCCCAAAGAATGTTCTTCTTCTTCATCCAAATCTGAATATTGGCGATCCTTATGGCGATCAGCCATGAAGACTATCTTGAGAATATAATGTGGTGGCCTTTCCTCTGCCTTTTGCATCGCAGCATGACACCTGTACCACTGATTCAATTCCATGAGTCACTTTCTTGTCTTGAGTCCTTTTGGCACACAAAGACCTCATCGGCCCCAGGCCATTATTGATGAAGCTGCTGCCCTCCATCAAGATAGATTCAAGTGAGATTTAATCCTCTTGGGGACCATCACCCTTCCTAGTAGACTTTGGCACCCAAGGCCATTAGTGTTCAGGGTGGTCAGGTTAGTCAGTTCTTTAACTCCAGATTCCCTTGTAGGCCTAACAGCATCAGCCACACTTAGTGGGTGTTAAGTTATTTGTCGCAGCTGCACACCAAAGTGGTCAGGTTTTAGGCAATTTAGTTTGAGTGCAAGTCTCCACAGTTCTCCCCTTTTTAGCCCAGGCAATAAATACACTTGGGTTAGATACTGGAGAGAAAGAAAAATATAATTTACTCACAAAATGAGGTCAGAAGATACATGTACTCAGAGGTTTTGGTAAAGTTGCATTAGGTCAATAATCAAGGCAGGAAATCCAGGTGAGTTAGTTCAGAAAAAAAATAAGCAAAGGTGGGCTTTCTTCCAGCCATGTGGCCTGGAAGATGGAGGTGCTCAAAAGGAGCACATCTTTCCTCTTCCAAAGGCAAAAAGCAAGAGAGAGAAGGCCAGAACAAACAAAGGCCTTAAGACATGCAGGTTCTGAGACAGGAAGACAGGAACCTTTCTAACTGTAATTAGAGACAAACAATGCAAAATATTTTTTAAGGTCAGGCTAGTCTTTCCTGTTTCTCTGGTTAGTGTATGAGTATTCACTGCATGCTGTGGTTGCACTAGAATACTCAAATAGAGCAGCTCAAGGAACAGAGGATGAAAAAACCTTCACTATCCCCCAAAATAGCTGGCGAGGATGAAACACAGTGCAAGGGCAAAGATTGGGTCTAGCTATTGGGGATAAGTGGACTGGGGAGGCAGAATAGAAATGGAGTAACTTGAAAGATGGCTGCCTGGGACTTTAAACAGATGTACTCCACTCTGCAACCATTTGTTACAGGTCCTACATGTTATTTCTGATTTTTGCTGTGGGAACAGTTTTTTTAAAAAAAATCCCTTTTCTAAGCTTTGTAAAAGTCTCATAGCCACAACTCCAGAGTCTGAAATGCAGGCAGATGCATTGACCATATATCTGTCTGTGTCTGTCTGTTTCAGGGGTTTGCAACCTACAGCCTGGGGACTGGACCTGGCCTGCAAAACCATTCCTACCAACCCATTGCTGTCTCCCCCACACACGGAAGTAGAAGTGGGTGCGTTTATGGCAACCATAAAATGTGCCCCCACATGCACAAGTGCCCCCGTGGCTGACATAAATGCGGAAGTGGGCACATTTACATCAGCTGTAAATGCACCTGTTTCCACTTCCGGGTGCATGGTCTGGCCTGCTCAGCTGTTCTGGGGCATGGTCAGGCCTGTGGCGCAAAAGGGTTGGCCACCCCTGATCTATCTATCTATCTATCTATCTATCTATCTATCTATCTATCTATCTGTCTGTCTGTCTGTCTGTCTGTCTGTCTGTCTGTCTGTCTGTCTGTCTGTCTGTACATGCCTGCTTGCCACCACCACCACCCCCCCCCCCCACAATATTTTGCATTACAACAGGAGCAACTCTGAACTACACACATTGGCTTTCCCCCAACTACTGTGAATACTGAATGGAAACTCCAAAGATACAGAGACTCTTCCAAAGAGTGGTTGGAGATGTTTTGAGTTCCCACAAATTGAAAAAGTCCTGGCCCATTGACCCTCCGAGTCCCAACTGTGTTACACCACAGGGGACGTACAGTTCCTAAACTAAAAAGCAGGAAAACAAGCTCTCGGTAAGGCTGATGTTCTCGTTGAAATAGTTTTTTTCCGCTTGGCAAGAAAAGGGATTAACATCCTCTCCCCCAAAACATCTCACAACAAACAGACCCCAAAGCGTCATTCATAGTTTGTGTCAACAGGAGATGTGGGATTACAAATTGCTTGACACAATTCAAAAGATTTCCTGTGGCTGCCAATGGTCCTGGCAGGAACTGTGCATAAATGGCCAGAGATGCCAGCCGTTATTCAGATGGGGTTCAAAATCAGAAATGATAATAACTTTTTAAGGTCATGAGGCCAATCAGCAGCCATGTTCAAGAAAAAAACAACACACTAACGTTCCCTCCAAAACAACAACTGTTTATTGCCTTGATTTTCCTTTATAATGAAGGTAGGTCCAATATGGTTATTATTCCTCTTGACTTTTTGCAACCCTATGTTGTCCCTTTGTTTTAGATCAGGGGTTCCCAATCTTTTCAAGCTGGGGGCTAGGTCACGCTCTCTCAGTCAGTTTCAAGGGTCAGACAGCCATTTTGCCATGCCTGCAAGATGGGGGTAGTCATTTTGTCCTAACAGCTTCAAAGGGGACAGCCATTTTGTTTCTTGAATGCCCTTGGAAGGGTGGGGGCCACATGAAATGGTGCTGTGGGCCAGATATGGCCTGTGGGCCTTAGGTTGGGAACCCCTGTTTTAAATGGACTGTTTAAACTATGCTTCTAGTTCTCGAATCTCCCAGACTAGCAGGTGATGAGAAAAGGAGGCTGCACTCGGGGTTAAGTTTGTTGTGGCTTCCAGATGCATCGAGGCGGCCACTGTGGGAACCAAATTCTAGACTAGAAGAGCCATTGCTTGGTTGAGCAGAGCTGGTTTACATGTTTTCACTTAGTAACCTCAGTTTGCCAACAGCTACGATTTTACTCAAGAGTGAGTTTGCTTTTTTCACTTCTGCATGCAGAAGATGACACATTTCACCCTCCCCAATTGTTTGATGTCTGCCTGTAGACAATCCAGACATCACCAGCACACATGCGAAAATCACACATAAACTCAAAGAATATTTCAATTTTAATTTATACCCCACCTTACTCAGCGCAGGCTGACTTAGGGCAGCATTACAACATGTTCCAAAAGTTACAGAATGCAGTATGCAAGATATAAATTCAGCAATAAACACTTAACAATATAGCAAAAATACAATTTGTGCATATGACATATCAAAAATACAGTATACAGTATAGACGAAACACATTCTAGCAAAAATACAAATTATAACATATGAACAGAAGATACAGTTTAAGCCTAACACAAGTCGGGATCCTTGTACTGTACTTGCTAAAATATGCCCAATTTGCAGAACATCTGTCATATGACATTACAACCACTTTGCCCAGTTGTGGTTCTTTTCCCCAGGCCGGAGATAAAACTTCTGAGGCTCTTTGTTAACTTTTTGTTGCTTCCCCATCCTGAACAATCTCAGAAAGTTTCTGAGCTTTGTAGACAAAGATTAAAAATGCAGTACATCCAGCGGTTCTGTGTGCTAAGTTTGGCTATGGTAATAGAGTAGACCATACTGCCAGTGACTCAACATCGAGTGTCAGACGGCGGTTAACTAAGCTGACCACCCTAAGGACTAATAGCCTTGGGTGCTGAAGTCCACAGGGAGGAATGATGATACCCAAGTGGATTAAGTTCCACTTGAATACATTTTGATGGAGGGCAGCAGCTTCATCCATCCTGGCTTGGAGCTGATGAGGACTTAGTGTGCCCAAAAGGACCAGGACCAGAAAGTGACTTGTGGAACTGGGCCAGTGGTATGGGTGTCATGGTATGATGTGGAAGGCAGATGACGGGCCACTGCATTATATTCTCAGGACAGTCTACATGACTGATCGCCAATACTGTATTTGGATTCAGATATGGCAGAAAAAGAAGAAGAAATTTCCCTATCCTGAACAATCTCAGAAAGTTTCTGAGCTTTGTAGACAAAGATAAAAAATGCAGTACATCCAGCTATTCTATGTGCTAAAGATGAACTCAAAAAAAGGTTGATCTTAGCCACATGGCTACAGGGAAGATTAGGATGCCTGCTTACTCATCAACAGACATGGAACATTAAAATAAAAAAGATGGAAGACACCACCAATTGTAGATGCTAATTTCATAGGCACTGTTGCAAACTTTGAAAATGTTTCTGAAATTTCAACAGACTTAATGATTCACTTCACCCAAGTGGGAAAGGCTGTGGATGTGACTACATTGTGACATCAAATGAGAATGATTCAGCTTTGCTGTGATTTGAATTGGAGCCTTTATTACCTTTGAAACTAGGGATTTTGTAAAAAAAAAATCTATTGTTTATTTATTTATTTATTTATATTCATGTTTATATAGCCGCCCAACTCACAGAGACTCTGGGTGGCATACAATCTTAAAACCCTTAAATCAAGAACAATCCCATTAAAACAAATTACCCCGCTAAACCCCCCACACATTAAAAAGTGGAAAAATATTGATTTTAATAACAGAATACAGAAAAGAAAAAACAACAACTAAGAATAACATAAAATCAGTACAGTACAAAGCAAAACACACAAAAAAGAAAATATAGTCAGAAAAGGACAATAATATAAAATTTACACTCCCTGGGGAAAGTAGTGGCTTCTCTCGTGTGAGATTAGTACACTCTCTGAGCGGTTCACAAGGTAATGGTAACGGTAAAGGCCGCCCATGCTCGAAAGCCAGTTGTATCCGACTCTACGGTTTGGTGCTCCCCTCCGTTTATAGCCAAAGAGCCAGCACTGTCTGCATCTGAAGACATTTCCATGGACATGTGGCAGGCATGACTAGACATAGAACACTATTACCTTCTCACTAATGTGGTGCCTATTTATCTACTTGCAATTTCTTGTTTTCAAACTGCTAGTTTGGCAGGAGCCAAAGTTGGAAGCTTGCTTCGTCGTGCAGCACTCTGGTCTCGAACTGCTGACCTGCCGACCTTCCAGCCATCGTTCAGCATCTTAACCATTAAGCCTTTGCCTTTCCCTAATTGGGGGTCCTTTGGGTCCTGCTACTCATTCTGCTGTTTTAGTGATGGGGAAAACCCTAAAGTACTTCCTTAAATGAGCTTTCACTTTGAACCAGCGACTTGCACAGCTACTCAAACAGAAAACAACTTCAGAAAGAGAACTGTCATCCAGCAGCCCTACAAACAGTCCTCTACAAAATACATACCTGTCAACCTTCCCGGATTGGCTGGGATTTCCCGATTTGTGCCACTTCCCGCCTGCAGCTGCCAAAACCCCGGAATTGGCAGTGGGGGGAAAAGAGGTACTGCACATCCCTTCTGCACAGATCGCCTTCTACGCATGCGATCTGTACAGAACCGTTCTGCGCAGGTCCCGTATTTTCCAAAGCCGTGGTTGACACGTATGCAAAATAGGCCATGTGGCCACCCAAGAGGAGGGAAACTCTGCTCAGCCCTATGTCTCTTAATATGTGTTTGCTTATGGGAACAGAAATCAGCTGCAGAAAGCTTGGCCAGCTTTTACCCACAGCTGCTGTAACTCTGCAAGGGAAGCAAAAACTGTTCTGAGAGGTCAGCTCTTCTGTCGTCAGCTGTTTTAGAGCAATGAAGAAGGAAGAAAAGGGAAGTGGCCAAGATGTCTTCTTTGTTCTGACCTTTGGTAACTCACAGGCCACTTAGAAGATGGCTATTTCTGTTCACTCTGCTTTGGAAGGAAAAAAAGCAGGATAAAAATCCCAATGCAGCCTTCTCCAACATCTGGCGCAGCGTTTCCCAAACTATGTTCCACGTAACACTGGTGGACTTCAACTCCCAGAAGCCTAAGTCAGAACATTGGCTGATCAGTGCTTTGAGGAACTGACTTAGGCTTTTGGGAATTGAAGCCCACCAGTGTTTGAGAAACGCTGATCTGATGAATTCAAGAAATATTTCCATTCATTGTGGCTGGGAGATGGCAGATTGGCAATGCTGTTTTAGTGCATTGGCCTTCTTATAGCTTTATTCACCTGCCAATTTCTTGTTGAGGTGGTGGCCTTATCTGGCCAAGATGTGTCTCCTTTCTGTGGCTTCATTCAGGTTATTTTGCAGGCTTGGGGATGTGGCAAATTTAGGCTCGGACCACATGTTAAGATAATTGCACATTTTCCACCTTTCATAACATCATCCCTCCTAGGTATGTAAGTTTTTATTAGAATTGACAGCCTTTTCTTCTGAAGGGTGCACTTCTTCTAGATATGGGATCAGCATCTCAATTAGTCAGACCTTCAGAATTCATTCCTTAGTTCCTTTGATTTGAATTTATGCTTTAAGGTAAGAACAAACATTCTTGAAGCTATGCAAGAGCACAATCAAATTATAAGTATCAGAAAACAACAACAACAACAACAACAATAATAAAACCAAAACACTGCAGAACTTTAAAGAATAACTGTTATATTTTTACTGTTAGCTTTTTCCTGCCAACCTAGCAGTTCGAAAGCAAGAAATTGCAAGTAGATAAATAGGGACCACTTTGGTGGGAAGGTAAACAGTGTTCCGTGCGCTCCGGTGTCTAGTCATGCCTGCCACATGACCACGGAAACGTCTGCAGAAGCAGACAGCGCTGGCTCTTCGGCTTAGAAACAGAGATGAGCACTGCACCCTAGAGTCGGATACGACTGGCTTTCGAGCAAGGGAAACCTTTACCTTTACCTTAGCGGATCAAGTCTACCTCTTCAGTGCTTCTTCGGAGTTGATCCACGAAAGCTAACAGCAAAAATATAGCAGTTAATCTTTAAAGTGCTGCAGTGTTTTGGTTTTATTATTATTATTATTGTTTTTGTTTTCTGATAAGCCTGAACCACAGACTAACACAGATACTATTTCAAATTAGAAGGTGAAGGAAGAAGCTCACTGGACAAACAACATTAGAGGAGGATATGATTGAAGGACTCAACCTCCCCTATGTTTCTTGGAGGGCCCTGAATATGTTGAGGTTGGGTGCCCCAAAATGTAAGACCAACATGCTCAAGTTGGGGCAGCTGGTAGACAATAACATGTTGTGTGAATGTGGAGAGAGACAGAATCCGGCTCATTTGCTGGACTGCCAATTACTACCAGAAACATGCACCAAGGAGGACTTAAGTTTGGGCAACAACAGAGTCAAGAAGCTGGCTTCATTTTGGAAGTTTGAAGTTTGACTTGGACGTGAAAGAAGAAGAATGCCTTCAGAAATACATACAGTGGTTCCTCGCACAAAGTCCGATTCGGATAAAGTCCGATTTGGATAAAGTCGTGGTTTTCATGCACACGTGATGCATCGCATAAAGTCCCAAACTCCTAAAAAATGGACGCTATCCAAGGTATTGGTATAGGAACTTCGGATAACGTCCATTTTTGGACGTTATCCGATGCATCGCCCATTTGATTCGGATAAAGCCCAAAATCTTGTGGAACGGAGTTTGGATGTTGTCCGAGGTTCTACTGTAGTGTGTTTGGACTGTGGGTTTCAAATATCTATCCTTACCCTGCTCTATTTCAAATTGGGTACTAGTTCATCTAAGAGAGGTTGGGATTTCCCATTATTATCAGTTGTAAAAGGCTGCATTGTTACTTTTCTCTTAGGCTGGCCGATCATTGTGTGCCTGTGTACCTGATGTTTATTTAAAATTTTCTATCATCATCATTATCATTATCATTATCATTATTATTACAAAAACATTCCTAATTGCATTCCAGCATGCATAGGCAGACACTTTGTCTTTTACATATGAAAGCTGTGAGCTGGCGAGGGTCAAACCAATGACGGCAAGAGCCCTTTCATTATCAGCTTTTAGTTTCTGTATTTTACTTGCTTGCTCAGGAACGGTGGGGTCCAAGCCATCAGTATTTTTGGGAGACTCAACTACCTCCCATAAGCCCTCCTGTTTCAGCAGAAGGGAGCATTTGAGAGCCCACATTTGGGAATTAATGCCATCAAACTGGGACACCAAGGCAATTGCAGATGCAGCCATCCTCAACAGTTGAAGCTTCTTGAAGCAATGCCCAAGCAGGTTCAGATGGCTGGGGGCAGAGGCAGCTGTGGTTAATCAGACTCGGCGGCTGGTTCCAGGAAACGGCCGCACCCACCCTGAGGCATACCTGTCAACCATCCCGATTTGGCTGGGATTACCCCGTAATTTGACGCCGATTGGCGTCATAACCCGCCCCGCGCGGCCAAAGCCCCGTAATTTGGCAGCGGGGGAAAACGCTTTCCACACATGCGTGGAAGCACTACGCCGCTTGCGCAGCCCCTACGCAAGCGGTGGAGCGCTTCCACACATGCGTGGAAGGGTTCCACACAAGTGTAAAACCCTTCCACGCATGCATGGAAAGTGACCTGCGCACAAGCGATCTGCGCAGGTCCCGTTTTTTCCGGAGCCGCGGGTTGACAGGTACGCCCTGAGGAGAAGCAGACGTCCCAGGTTTGCTCCCTGGACTCCCGAGGCAGAGGAATCCTCACCGGGAACTTTCAGAAACGGCTGTGGACTCAATTATGGACTTTCTTGGCCTCTGGGCATGTGCAGAGTGCTCTTTCTGGGCCCATAACCCGATGTAGGTGTGTTACAAATTCACCTTCCAGTAATGAGTCTGTGTGTGCCCAGCAGAGCAGGCTGTTATGCCGAAACACAGCGGAGGCTGGGTGTAAATCACGGACATACAGATAGCTGTAACGAAAACAGAAAGAGCTTTACTGCAGCCAATAACACAACTGAGAAAGATAAACTGAGTCCCAAGTAAAGTGCAGGCCAAAATCTAAACAGTGACATTGAAGGCAAAACATGCACTCCAGATAATATTGCTTACAGCCAGTTCTGTATCTCCAAGAGATAGTCCGTTCCTCCTCCAGGCTGAGGTCCTAGCTGCTGTCTCCGCAACAGCCGACTTCTTCACTGGTGCGTCCAAACACCAGGCACGGAGGTAAACGGTGATGGTGCCAGCAGCAGTACTGTCCACAGCAACAGAGTACACAAGTCTTGTCTTCACGCAAAACTACATACAACTACCCACTCTGTCTACCCACTTCTTCAACCCACTCTCATAACCCACACAGATGCTGGCTCGAGGTGCTGGCTAAGTAGCTGAGCTTGATGAGAGTGGGAGCACCTGGAGCTCAGCAGGGAGTCACCCTTAAAGGGTTATTGCGCTCCGGCCACAATACACAGTCAGGGTTCCGATTATTATTATTATTATTATTATTATTATTATTATTATTATTATTATTATTATTATTATTATTATTATTATTATTATTATTATTATTATTATTATTATTATTATTATTATTATTATTATTATTATTATTATTATTATTATTATTATTATTATTATTATTATTATTATTATTATCCGACAGTAAAATAAAATACAGAGAATAAATACTGACAAGTTAAGGGATCAGAACTTAAACATATTAGCGATAATTATAAGAATCTATTCTAATACAACCATGTTATGTGTTATTCTACGTAAATCGGCACGCAGTTAGCCAACTTGAGTAATTGCTTGGAAATCTATTTTAAAAATTATCACTGTGTATTGAACATAAACATGTTGCTAGGAAAAGAACATTAAAACTTAAAATCTCATTTAATTACAAAAGCAAGCGCACCCTTCACTTTGAGGAACCACTACTTCCAAATTATCACCGCTGCTTATTTCACTGTCAATACTATATCGCCTTTCCTTTCCTGGTGTTTATAAATTGATGCCACGAGGCCTCGCTCTCATGTGAAGAAGTGGACTTGGTCCATGAAAGCTCACATTTAAATACAGGAGTTAGTCTTTAACGTGCCAAGACATTTTTTGGGGGTCTTTTTTTCTGTTTTGTTTTGCTGACTCTCTGATATCTAAGAGAGGGACATTCCACTGTATCATTCTCATCTCTTTGTAGTTCTCGTTCTTCTTCTATTTCAATTCTGTATCAAGGAGAGATACAGTACTTTCCTTCAACCCCTTCCCTCCCAAAACAGTACATCTCTTTGTATAGACTTTTTATACAAAATATGTTTTTTTTTTTGGTCCATTGACTTTCCCTCCAACACACCCACTGTTACTTGTATGCATTTTTGAAACATACACATTTTTGTTGTGTATCCCATTATGTGCTGATTTTTTTATACACAAAAAATACCCTCACCGCCAAGACAACACTTTGCTGGGACAAAATCCAGTTTGTTCTGTTAGCACGCTTAGGATGTGGGCATTTTTTAAGGGTAACATACGTTCAACATGTATTTTCCAACCACAGGCCTCATGGGGAGCTCCTAGCCCCGTGATGGCGAACCTTGGCACTCCAGATGTTCTTGGACTTCAATTCCCAGAAGCCCAAGCCCCCATGAATCCACACGAATGGGTTTACTGCGATTCATCCAGCCCACACCGCCCTTGTCACTCTTGGAAGTGGAAGTAAAATGCGCCCTACGGAGGAAGGGTTAACCCAGAAGAGCCTTAACCGTATGGGCGCATTTTACTTCCGCTTCCGGGAGCGACGAGGGCGCCACGGGCCAGATGAATCACAGTAAACCCATTTGTGTGGATTCATGGGGGCTTGGGTTTATGGAAATTGAAGTCCAAGAACATCTGGAGTGCCAAAGTTCACCATCACGGGGATAGATGATACAGTAAGGACCAACGCCTAAAAGCTGCATTTTAGGGAAAAAAATCTAGAAAAAGAGAGGGAAAACTCATGTAGGCCCATCTGTCTATCTTCCCACTTGAGTTCAGCTCCTTTGGTCAATGGTTTGTTGCCATGATGGCGAACCTTGGCACTCCAGGTGTTCTTGGACTTTTGTTACCAGAAGCCAAAGCCAGCACTCAAAAACAGTTGGTGTGCCAAGGTTCGCCACCGCTGGTTTGGTGCCTCATTTCCTACAGTACAAAACTTTTACTTGGGAAAGCGGCGGCAATCTGAATGCCAGATGGCTCAGCGCTCTCTGACATTTTTCACCTGTAGCAAAGTGTTTCTCCAGCCTCAAGTATTGAGACAGGATGGGAATTCCCTCTTTTTTTTCCAGGCAGAATTTTCTTCTAAAGGTCAGGAATGCTTTCATAATCTCTTGTGTCTACATACATACAGCCTGACACGTTGCAAAGGAGAATGACATAATTTCCACCACAACAAACAATGCTGGGGCGTGCTTATGTCTCTCTCTTGATGGAACGAGATTTGTGGTTTACCGAACGGGGTCACTTGAGATGCTCGGTTTTGGCAGCTGCGGAGACTTAGATGAGCTCTTGTTGGAAGCTTGAGCAAATGAGTTTCCATCCAAAACAGAAAGAAGCTAAACAGCAGGGGTTGGAAACCGTAATGCATTCCTTAGAAGTCCTTTGTGTAAGGGAGAAGAAAGCGAAAGATATTGTTTTACCAGGTCACAGAAAGGTGTCGTAAGACCAGATCTAATGAATGCTACCTTTGAAGCAATGATAAAGCCACCCGAATCAGGGCCCTCTCTGTTATCTTCCTTGTACATTCTCTTATCAGTTAGGCTGGTACTTCTTCTTCTTCTCTTCTTCTTCCATATCAAGGTCAGACTCTAGATATGCCAAGATGAACCCACCTTCTTGTCTTTGTCATTGGCCAAACTTAAGTCACCATTGGTGTATGTTTCCAGTAGTAACCAGCAAACCAGCAAATGAGCCAGATTCTGTATCTCTCCACATTCACACAGAACATTTTTGCTCCTCAGCAGCCCCCATTGAGCCTGTTGGTCTTGCATTTAGGGACTCTGACCCTCAACCTATTCAGGGCCCTCCAAGTGATGTAGGGGAGGTTGAGATCCTCAGCCAGCCATCTCCTCCTTTAAAGTTGTTCCTTGTCCAGTGAGCTTCTTCCTCCATCTTATGATTTGATTATGCTCTTATGCACCCTCAAGAATGTTTGTTCTTGCCATTAAGCTCCTCCTGGATCTGATTTGGCAGACTTGAGGCACATATCCATAGGCTGGTACAGAAATTGTGCCTTCCGCATGTGGTCACCAAACCTGAGGGCAAGAGAAGATAATGGAATTTATCTACGCAGAATGTGTTGGAGGAAGAAAAGGCTAGAAATCTGGGTGTTTTGCCTTTGTACTCGTCCCTTGTCCTTCTGATGCTCCTGAACATCACCAGTGCCTCTGTCTAGATTTAAGTATTGAAGCTTTAATGATAGTCTGGCTAGATTATACGATAAATAAATCATGATATTGTAATAGGGTACACCATACTGGCAGTGACTCAATGCTGATGGTCAGGCAGCAGTTAACAAACCTGACAACCATGAGGACTAATGGCCTTGGGTAGTGAAGTCCACAGGGAAGGGTGACGGTCCCCAAGTGGATTAAATCCCACTTGAATCCATCTTGATGAAGGGCAGCAGCTTCATCGATCCTGGCCTGGGGTCAATGAGGCCTTTGCATGCCAAAAGGGCTCAGGACCAGAAAGGGACTCATGGAACTGGATCAGTGGTACGGGTGTCACGCAGTGGTGCAGAAGGCAAATGGAAGGCCATCACATTATATTCTCAGGACCATCTTCACGGCTGATCGCCATGAGGATAGACAATATTCAGAATCAGATACAGCACTCAAAGAAGAAGAAACTTGAATGGCTCAAGTTAGAAGTTGGCTAGTGAGCCTGTTTACCTTCCCACCAAAGTGGTACCTATTTATCTACTTGCAATTTCCTGCTTTCCAACTGCTAGGTTGGCAGGAACTGGGACAGAGACGGGCACTCATTCCGTCATGCACTAATCGGGTTTTGAACTGCTGACCTTCCACCTCCTAGTCAGTGTCTTAACCACTTGAGCTACTGCAGGTAAACAGCGTTCCATGCACTTCGGTGTCTAGGCATGCCTGCCACATGTCCATGGAAACGTCTGAAAACCCAGACTGTTTTGGCTATAAACAGAGATGAGCACTGAACCCTAGAGTCAGATACGACTGGCTTCCGAGCAAAGGTGACCTTTACCTTTACTAGTGAGCCTTGGAAGCCACCCTCCTTAAGCTGAACAATTTATTTTCACTCTTAAGAAGGAAGCGGATAAAACGAACGCTCCTTGCACTGGGTTGTATTGGCAGATAGGGTGACAGCATGGTTTCCAGTGCAGCTCCTATGGAGGAATTTGGCCTCCCTACTCCACCCCACTGCTGGGGCTTTCCTGGTGGCACACGCCGACTCTTACAAGGATGTCAGGGAGGAAAAAGCAGGGAGGAAAAAAAAAGGGAATGAACCGGTTTCAGGCAGTTTTGGGAGGTTCTGGATGAGTCATAGGGGATGGGGTCAGATGAGGTGGGGTAGGGTTGGGGAGAGAAAGCTCTACTGTATTTCTTTGTTCCTGGCTGATCTATCCATTCAGGGCAGCCGAGAGCTTTGCGTGTGTCTAACTTCTAAAAAGTCTGATGGCATTTTAGCCAGGTGAGAGGAAGCTTGAAGGGCTCAGATCTGACTGGCTTCTCACCTTTAATGCAGGAGACACCCCGGCCCTTTCCCCGCTGGAAACAGGTAGACCTACAAAATTTTGGGCACTGCAAATGTTCTGCAGGATTTTTCCTTTAAAATACTCATAGGAGGAAAAGGCGAGCTAGATTAGTGCTGGAATGCGTGTGTGTAAAATCCTTTTTTTCCTAAACCCTTTCCCCTACTTTAAACCTCCTTCCCTGTCTGCACCATGGCTGGGGCGGGGAACATGGGGATGAGCATTCTCCTCTCTGGTGTGCAAAGTGATCGTTCAGTTTAAATTAGGGGAGGAAGGAATGATAAGTCCCCCCTTCCTGTTATGGCTATTCCAGTTGAATTTGGATCCTTAGCTATGATATGTGGCAGGCATGATTATACTCCGGAATGCACGGAATGCTGTTTACCTTTCCAACAAAGTGGTACCTATTTATCTACTTGCAATTTCTTGCTTTCGAACTGCTAGGTTGGCAGGAGCTGGGACGGAAATGGAAACTCATGCTGTCATGCATCCTTACTTTAAAAAAAATGTTAAAAATTGGGATGACCTGTATTATAGCTTTCTTTTTCTCAGTTGAGGTCAATGGACTCTATTTGGAGGATATTCTGGGAAGGCTGCTTTAGATCCAGATGCTCAATCTTAGTTCCCCAGATGCTTTTGGGCTTATCTGTTGCAGAATTTCTGACTACAGTATTTGGCTGGGGCTTCCGGGAAGGGGAGGCAAACAATATCCGGAGAAGTAAGTTTGCAAACCACTGTTTGAAGCAATCATTCATTTCGATCTGCTGCTGTTGTTTAGGTAAAGGTCTTCCTTTCTTGAAAGCAAGTCATGTCTGACCTTAGGGTGCAGTACTCATCTACGTTTACAGCCCAAGAGTCTGCGCTACCTGCGTCTGCAGATGTTTCCATGGTCATATGGCTAGGGTTGCCATAATGCTCTCCTGCCAAACCGGGACAGCCACATGACGTCAAACTGCGCATGTGTCGGGCGGGCCTGTCAGGGAGACCGCGGCTCTAAGACCCCGTGGAATCCCCATCCAGGGTGGACAGCCTTCGTCAGTTTAAAATAAACTGTAGTCAAGAGGTCCCCCCCCTCCCCATGTGATTCGTCTTGCAAAAGACTATTCTTGATAGTTCTAGTTTTATTATTTTTTTTTTTTGAATAAAAATTCTTGGGCAACTCTTGAAACCACCCTTCCTCCCCCTGAGGCCACCCCACCCTTCCCTTCACAGACACAACACTGAAATACACTCACCCTCAAACCTCACATGAGGATCCCTTGGAAGAAAGTTCTAAAGAGGGGTCCAGAACAGCAATGCAGTCCATGTTGCCTCCGTTTCTCTCCGTAAGGAGAAAAACAGGAGACAGGAAGGGACTTATTTTGGAGGAAGACCTTTGCGATGGAGGACTTGTCACTTTCTGTCCACCCTGTTCCCTTCATCTCTAGGAATAACGACCCTATGCAAGTAACCCTATGCAGTCACATGAAGAAGGAATCCTCCGTCCCAGTGTATGGTGGAGGTTTGGCTCCTTAGATATGGGTATTTCTTGCTCCCTCCTGGCTTTTGAGGAAAAGGGCTGAGGACGACTCCTTGTCCCCCAAACTTCAAGGTGAACCAAGGGATTTTTTTTTTTTTGCAAAAGGTTATTTCACTGCCTCTGTGTCTTTCTTTCAATTACAGTATCTCACTTGCAAGTGTCTCCTCTCCCCGGCGGGCTTCTCAGGGTGCTGTTTTGCCTTCGCCGCTTTCAAGCAGGATAATTGAAAGAAAGGCAGGGAGGCAGTGAATCAACTCTTTTCAAAAATGCCTTGGTGAGGGGTGATATTGCTTCCTTTGTTCTTGAACCAGCCGGGACAGCTTGAATCCGGGAAAATCCTGGAAAACCGGGACATATGGCAACCCTACATGTGGCAGGCATGACTAACCATTGGAGCACATGGAATGCTGTTCCCACCAAAGTGGTACCTATTTATCTACTTGTAATTTCTTGCTTTCAAACTGCTAGGTTGGCTGAAAATGGGAAAGATGACGGGAGCTCAGTTTTTTTTGTGCAGCACTTGGGTCTCAAACCCAACCATCCAACCTGCCAACCTTCCAGTCATTAAGATCAGGGTCTTAACCACTATGCCACCGCAGTGTCTTAATGCTGCTGTTTAGCCAGGTAATAAAACCTGAGTGAGGGAACCCCCAGTTTTTCTGCTTTCATCCTTTATAGTAGGTGATCCAGATGTGCCATTCCATATGTTGTTGAACTACAATTCCCATCAGCCTAGCTAGCATACAGAATGGTGAAAAAATAAGAGGCATTTGCAGTCCCAGCATCTATCTAGATCAGCATTCCCCAACCTTGGGTCCCCAAATGTTCTTGGACTTCAATTCCCAGAGGCCCTGCTCAGCAGGAGTGCTGACTTGGGCTTCTGGTAATTGAAGTCCAAGAACACCTGGGGACCCAAGGTTGGGAAACCTTGGTCTAGAGCCATGATGGCTAACCTTGGCACTCCAGGTGTTCTTGGACTTTAATTACCAGAATCCCTAGTCAGCACTCCTGCTGATCAGGGCTTCTGGGAATTGAAGTCCAAAAACTCCTGGAGTGCCAAGGTTAGCCATCTCTGATCTAGAAGGACTCACTTCTACATGCCTGCCATAAAACCTACCTTAAACTGGATGAAAAGAAGTGGCGGAAAGCTTCCTTTTGGCTTTGCTTATATCCAGAGGAAAGAGGGGGAATAAACAGAGCCCACATGTGCAATCCATTAGAAAGTGCCAGAGAAGCCATTACGGTAAGATCCCGTCACGAAATGCCACGAAACCAGCTCTCTTTCCTACTCTGAGCAAAGGTCATGCACGAGACATTTCCTGTCTTCCCTGCATGACACGTGGCTGCCCTCCCCACAGTTCATAATCGCAAGGCCAGGCTTGGCAAATATGTGGCTTTTTTAATTGAAGAAACCTTTTGAATTGAGTTCACAGCAACACAAAAGGAAATAATGAAAAGCATTAAGCAGGAGGCCTAGCTGGATGCCTGTAATGCCGAAATACTTTAAAAATTGGAAGGCGGCGAGTGAGAAAGAGAGAGAAAGAAAGAGAAAGAGAGAGAATGTTTTCCTTGTGTCTGTTCGGACTGTGACTTACTGTGCTAAAGTAAATCACGTTAGAGTAGGCCTATTTGAAGCAAAGAAGGGATTACAGTGGCTTAGTGGTTAAGACGCTGAACTTACCAACCAGAAGGTTGGCACGTCAACATTTCGAGACCCGAGTGCTGCATAGTGAACTCCCATCATCTGCCCCAGCTCCTGCCAACCTAGTAGTTTGAAAGCAAAAAATTGCAAGAAGATAAATAGGTACCGCTTTGGCGGGAAAGGTAACAGCATTCAGCATGCTCCGGTGTCTAGTCATGCCTGCCACATGACCATGCAGAGCACTAGCTCTTTGGCTGTAAACGGAGATGACCACCATGTGGAGTCAGACACAACTGGCTTTCGAACAATGAAGACCTTGACCTTTATTTGATTCAATGGAAATTATCGGAAGTTGACTCACCAAAATCCCCATTGATCAATTGCCTTCCTTCAGTTTGATTTCCTACACTAATCAAAAGGGTCCCCTCAACACCTGATAGGGTAAAAGAGGAAGCAAAGAAGAATCAAAAGGGTTTAGGTTGTTGTGCGGACAAAGTGCTAGGATCATAGGTATTTGGTGTGATCCCATGTGGTTCTGGGCGTTATCTGTAATTAATGTGTCACTAAAATCCCCAACAAAGAATCTTTCAGTGCTTTGAGATGAATGAGATTGCTTTGGCAGATGCTTTTGGGTAAGCTGACATAGCCTGTTGTATCAAAAGCAGCAGGAGGTTTTGTGGGACCTTAAAGCTGGCTGGAAAGCTCAGTGGTTTAGGTAGCCGGTTACGGAGTTTGATTCCTCGCTGGGCCCTTTGAGGAGAAGAGCCAGCCTTTGTGGCTTTGGGCAAGCTGCAAAGTCCCAAGCACTTCCCTTAGAACAGGGGTGCTCAAACTATGACCTGTGGGCTGAGGCCCAACACTTCTGTGTACTCTCTACCTGAAAATCCCTGAAAAGGGTCACAATTGACTTGATGGCATACCAGTATTATTTGAGTTACTACATTTTATTTGACATATGCTTCAGCACATCTGGTGAAGTGAGCTATAAACCAGAAAAGCTTGTTTGTTAATTTCTCAAGCACAAGGGTTGTTTTTTTTTTTTGCTGTTGTTGATTTTGCATCAGCTTCCACTGCAACCCACATCTATTAACCAGCAACCTGCAATCTCTCTTAGTCATTTTTTTTTGGCTTTTGTTGATGGGCTGGGCAGGATTCAGGTTTCAAGCAGGGCGGCACACATTCAGCTGCTTCCGTACAATCCTGTGCCTCAGGAGATAATGTCAACTCGCTCTAAGATAAATTATCTGGATGTACCCGTTCCACAGGGACTGTGGCGACTTAGTGGTTAAGATGCTGAACTTAACGACTGGAAGGTCGGCAGGTCAGCAGTTTGAGAGCCGAGTTCTGCATGATGCAGTGAGCTCTGTCCCAGCTCCTGCCAGCCTAGCAGTTTGAAAGCAATAAATTGCACGTAGATAAATAGGGACCACTTTGGTGAGAAGGTCAACTGTGTTCTGTGCACTCTGTGATTAGTCATGCCTGCCATATGTCCATGGAAACATCTGCAGACACAGACAGCACCAGTTCTTTGGCTATAAATGATGAGAGACAGCTGCGGTCGCTGCCGCCGCCCTCCTGGCCCTGCCTGGCCGGAGGGTTGAAGGGGCACTGGGGTTACCGGGGTGCCCTCCTCTGAGCTGCCAGGGCCTGGGCATCTGAGGTCGCTGGATGCCGGTCGCCCCCTCTGAGCCCTTGCCACCAGCCGGAGTCTGGGGGCTCTGAAGGGCTGCCAAAGCTGCAGAGGACGTTGAGCCCCGGGCTCCGTCGAAGACGTTAAGCCCCGGGCTCCGTGGGGGACATTGAGTGGCAAGGACTTTATGATTTATTTTTTGTTTTTATTGATATTGATATTTTAGTGTTGGGCTGTGTTTTATTGCGTATGTTATTGTATTGATGTGTATTGATGTGTCTGTGAGCCACCCAGAGTCGTGCTTCGCGAGTGGGGTGGCATATAAGTCGAAATAAATAAATAAATAAATAAATAAGAGATGAGCACTGAACCCTAGAGTCGGTTACGACTGGCTTTCGAGCATGGGCGACCTCACCTGCTCTACTTGTCTCCCATAAGGTGCCACTGCTCACTGTGCCAGCGCATGTTATGTGCATAGTGATGCTAGTGATAGCAGTGGCGATCTAAGGGATCAAGATGTAATTCTGATCCAGTGTTTGCCACTGGTGATGACTATTTTGAGTTAAGCAGCTGGTGTCCCTTTGCAAGATCACAACACAATGAGACATAACTCGTATAAATTCTTGCTTCTTCCCTGGCTCCATGCCTGATTACCATACCCATGGGACCAGTCTTGCCAGGGTTTGGAGGGCTGCACCCAGAACCCTACTTTGCTCCCTGTACCTTCAGCTGTTTTTATTACCTGGACCGCTTGCCTTTGCATTTCAGCAATTTCTCTTCCTATCATGCTGGAGTTGACAAAATGACTCTGAATGGCTTGGTCCTGCCAAACTCTCTAATTCTGTCTCTTAAAATCAGCATGACTGCCCTTTACTGTAACAAACACTCTCACTGGGAAGTCAAATACAATGTTTTTGTTCAATTTTCAGTTCCTAGGGTTCTGTATTGTTGCTGTTGTTATGTGCTGACATCTCCAACTTATATGGTGACCCTACAAATGCACATCCCAGTCCCAGTTCCTTCCAAAGCCTTCCAAACTACACATCAACTCACATCAACACAACTTTCCCAGGATTCAAACAGCTCGTTCTTGCCAACCTGGCAGTTCAAAAGCAAGAAATTGCAAGTAGATAAATAGGGACCACTTCGGTGGGAAGGTAACAGTGTTCCGTGCGCTCCGGTGTCTAGTCATGCCTGTCACATGACCATAGAAATGTCTGCAGAAGCAGACAACGCTGTCTCTTTGGCTTTGAAACAGAGATGAGCACTGAACCCTAGAGTTAGATACTACTGGCTTTCGAGCAAGGGTGACCTTTACCCTTACAATATTGATAGTTTACAGGCAACAAGGCACTGTTGAAAAAACCCAAATTGAGCTTAAAAAATAATCACAGTTTTTCTTCACCACCATCCACTTTACTATCTGGGAATGCGCCATCTATCAATCTCACATCAAAGATTGCTACCTTTCTCTTTTGCGAGTGGTTAGAATAGGAACGGATTACTGTAGTTTATTCCAAAGTGGTGAGGGTGCACAGGAGCAGTTATACAAATTTAACACTACTTATTGTGAGATAAAGTGAGAAATATTTTACAGAGGAAGAAGTGCATGGAGCATGCCTGCCAAGGGCAGAGGATGTAGAGTGGAGACTAAATGCAATGCATCCTAAATGCTGTTTAGCAGACAGGCTTAAAGAGGGAGGGAAATGGGGCTGTTTTGGAAGTACAAAATACCTTTATGACTCTAGTAAAGGTAAAAGTTTCTCTTGCTCGAAAGCCAGTAGTATCCAACTCTAGGGTTCAGTGCTCATCTCTGTTTCAAAGCCGAAGAGCCAGCGCTGTCTGCTTCTGCAGACGTTTCCGTGGTCATGTGGCAGGCATGACTAGACACCGGAGCGCACGGAATGCTGTTACCTATTTATCTACTTGCAATTTCTTGCTTTCGAACTGCTAGGTTGGCAGGAGCTGGGACAAAGACAGGAGCTCATTCCGTCCTGCAGTACTCGGGAATCAAACTGCTGACCTTCCTCCTCCCAGTCAGCGTCTTAGCCACTTGAGCCACTGCAAATTGTGACTCTACTGTCACAATTTGCAATAGAGGCCAGCTGCCAAGAGTACTGGCCGTGTCACTGTGAAACCTCTTCCTAATGCCTGCAGGAGTATGCATCCTTTCTATTAAAAGCAAAGCAATCACACATATTTACCGCCCAATAGTGGTTAGTGGGTGGCTCACAAGTTAACTAGCATTTTGCCCCCAACATGCTGAGTACTCATTTTACTGACCTTGGAAGGTTGAGTCAACCTTGACCAAAAATAGGAGACAAAAGAAATATATTTAAAGGTACCTTCAATGGTTTAAAAACAAGAGAACACCATGCAGTACTAGGGCAACCTCTTAGTGTGGCAATATTTCCTTCCTGGGTTCCAATTCCCAAAATCCCACTGGTAGCCACATCAACCCCAAATTTCCATGTTCTAGGCAAAGTGGACGGCTGATTCGGAGGTTGACATAACAGAAGGCACGTCTGTGGGTGGGTAACCTTAGGTGACTTATCTTTAAATATGAAGTCTCTCTTCAACTTTATGCTGTCTCCTGTCTCAGCTGTTTGTGACATCATTCGTGGCATGGCCGGAAACTATTATGAATCAAACAGAAGGACGTGTCTGAGTGAAAGCACCAGGATTTGGCTTGGGGTTTTCCTCCTCGCCTCCATTCAACGGTGGCAGTGGTGAGGGAAAATTTCACATACTAAGATGACAGCTTATTTTCCTCCTTTTCGCTGTTATTATCTCCCATCCCTTCCAACTTCTTTTTCCAAGAGGAATTACTGGCTGTTTAAAGTTCTGCTAGAATCAGTGAGAACAGGTACCATGTTATTGACAAAATGCCATAAAAAGACACAACAATACAGAACAGACCATATCTTCTTCTGCTGTAGCACCCAACACTCGCTGTGTTTGATAGACTCTGCAAGGATCAAGTTAAGATTTCAGGTTCCTGATCCCTCTGGGTATGTTCATATTGGCAATGTACTGCTTGGAACTACAGCTGGTTTTGCTCTCAATTCTGTAGCCTTTCCAACCTGAAGTAGCAGTTTTGTGCTATGTTTTCTTATCACATCAAGGATAACAAGGAAGCAGAGCAATAATTCACTTCTCAGGTGACAGCGCAACTGCACAAAAGCATTTTACCGCTGCAATAAACCTGTTGCCTTTTGACAAGAACACATCCTTAGCTGATGTACCACCACATCTGTTCTACTTTAGTGGCTGTAGATACAATCATGGCCAAATTTCATTTGGGGGAAGAACTAGCATAGTGGTGGTGCACCTATGGCACACGTGCCCTCTCTGAGGGCACGTACACCATTGCCCTAGCACAGAGTTTGTCCTGCCTCTCTGCCCAGCATCCCAATGGGAATGCAACCTCCCTCCCCCAGCACAGAGTTCACCCCACCCCGTACCCAGCAGCCCAATGGAAGCACTTCCTTCTTCCCCCAGCACAGAATTCACCCTGCCCCTCTGTTTGGGCACTCAGTCTCTAAAAGGTTCGCCATCACTGAACTACTAGCTTAGTGAAGAAATCACTATTAGAGTATGCTCATTGGACCAATGGAATTAATTCACTAAAGCCCTATTGATTCAATGGACCTACTATCTGTACTCATAATCTTGCAGCCTAAGAGGGTGAAGTATGAAACATAAAAGTGTAGAGTTAACTTCAGCAACACAACCACTCAGCTTGATGTTTACTCAGAAAATCCTACAATTTAATGTTCCTTCCAGCTAAGTGTATATGGGACTACTGTAATTGTTTTAGTTTCAGTTTCTCCACTAATGTGTAGGACAGTGGCTGGTTATAATACTAACTTACTGTTACAATGGGTCCCAAGTGTTGGAGTGGCTGGCCGCAAGGAAGACACGCGAGACAATCGTGTGGTGAAGTCCAGCTCTAATCTGGGTCGGGTGGTACGCATCTATTACCCTGCCTTGGGGTGATGCGTGCCTAGGATGCGCGTGACCCCTAATACAGAAGGCTTGCATACGTGACCTCTTTCAGTGTCCCAGCTGCCATGCCGGTTCTTAGGAAGGTACCTAGGTGTTAATTGGACAACTCGCACCTGATTACCTTGGGTTGGCGAAACCCATTGTTCCTGCCCTAATCTCGGAGTCCATGTGTATTGACTCCAGGTGCCTAATTCTTCTGCTGTCTAGTGTGCCTTATTTGCCCAACCTAATCCGTGGCCAGAAGCGGAGGATTGTGTATTTCCATTAGAGTCATCACCTTTGACTTTTGCACTATTTCTATCGTAGCCACCAGCCAAGGCTTTATGAATTGCCCCCCAAACTATCTAACTAGCCCGAACCCCAATTGCCTTTCCAGCAAAAGTCCGGATGGTACCCAGATGTGTTCAAAACCGGGCGAACCCCTTGGGAAACGTTTGGCCAATTATTCACACGGGCAACACACTTACTTTACAGGACTGTTGTAAATTTTTAACAATGCTTGTGAGACAGCTATCTGGGAAATCGGAAATCCGATAAATATATTTCAGATAAATTGGCAGAACCAGACAAGGATTGGTGACTGGCTGACTAACTTCTAACATCATTTTCATATCTCCTCAAAAGAATAAAACACTTCATTTTGAGAACCCATTAAAACCTGTTTCAGATTTGAACAAAAAACGTTTGAAATCAGCTTAGCATTTAATGGGAAAAGGCAATCCTGTTGTAAGGAAAACTTTAATTCAGGTCTGTTCATTAAATTTCATGCTGCCTGAAAGGTTTTTTGGCACCAAACGTTATGATATGTGCACTAGTGTATGTTGTTTAGCAAGAAAAATGCCTGAAAACTAAGATGATTCAATGATTTTCCACTGCACTTGACATTTGATTAAGTCAAGATTCTGTGTTTCTATTCACGGGTTTAGCTTTTTTTTTTGCTTATGTTATGTAGGTGATAAATAATAGTGGTGATAGTACACATCCTTGTGTCACTCCAGATGTTACTGCGATGGATTCCAATATTCCTTGACTTGTTCTAACTACACTTCTGCAGTTGCTATTAAACTTTTACGGACTCTAATAAAATGTTCACTTACTCCATAGTGAGTCAATGTTCCCTAGCAATTTCCTGTCAACTCTATCAAATGCCTTCTCAGTCTACAAATGAAGCAAAGGAATACTTATTATATTCTATATTTTTCTCTATTTGTTTATGTAGTCTTCTTCCCTCCTTGATTTTATCCAACATTTATATAATCCCCTTTTCAGCTTCACTGCTTCTTTAACCTCTTCACATCACCATACAGTGTGTTAGGACCTATAAAATCTTTCCCCCTTTTTCTGCATAGTTTTTCAGTAACGCTAGGTAAGGTAGATTCCTTTCATTCATTATCTACCTTCTTCACCTCAGGTGGCAGCTGTTTAAACGCTGTCTCCACCTTTCATTGTAACTGCTCTACTATTTCTCCTTGTTTGAGTTTTGCTATCTTAATTATTTCATGGTTTTTGTTTGAACTTCTTCTTTTAAATCAATCATTTCTTGCTGTTAGTGCCACAAATTTATGATTGGCGTCACATGATCCATTCGGGATTGCTTTTGCATTGAGTATACTGAAACGTCTTTTAATTCTTGTTAATATGTAATCAATCTGGCTTTTGATGGTGATTTAATTCAATTTATACTACGTATAATGTTGTAAATAGTGATACTGTATTCCAAAAAAAGTGTTAGTAATAAAAGGCTGGTGTTAGTTGCATAAATCCAAGCATCCTTTCTCATTCCTTTCACTGTTATCAGCAGCATGTGGGCCAATGTACTGTTTTTAATTTCTTCTGTCAGCACCCACCCTATGCTTAGAATTTCCCATTACATACAGCGTACTGTTAGCGTCCACTTCCTCTATCATCTCAAATAGCTCATCAAAAAGCTCATCGTTTTGTTTTTCTATCATTACGTAGAGCATATAATTATATATATGTTTCAGTTTGCACTCCTCTCTTGATTATCAGTATTATCCTGTCCGAAAAGCTGTTAATGTCTAGTATGCATTTTGCTATGTCTGGATGTACCAAGAGGCCCACTCCATTCATCGCTGTGATCCCTGCTGAGTACATAAGCAAGTATCCTTTATGAACTTTCTTACCCCTATGACCTTTACACCTTATATTGGCTAGACAAGGGGTTCCCAACCTTTTCGGGCTGTGGGCCGGTCACGTGGTTGAGTGGGCCGGTCATGTGGTCTCTCCCACCTGGAAACAGAAGCAAAATGTGCCCACAAATGCACAGAACACTGCCGTAAATGACCTGTGGCTGTCCTAAATGTGTTTACAACAGCTGTGGGTCATTTATAGCAATGTTCTGGGCATGCATGTTTTACCTCCACTTCTGGGAGCGGTGTGGGCCAGATGAATTGGCATCAGAGGCCGGATCCGGCCCACAGGCCATAGGTTGGGAACATCTGGGCTAGACCCATTATCTTAACCCCTCTTTCCATTATTTCTAAAATTTCTTGTTTTATTTCCCAAACCAGTTATATTCAGAGTTCCTGTTTTGTACTTGGTTGTTCTGTCTTTTAGTCTTTTAACATTGCCATGGTCTTTTCCCTTTGGTCAGTCCGTTTGGATTTCTTTAGCGATAGATTATCCATTGCCGGATTGTTGAGCCTGTCACAACTTAACCAGAGCCCCTTTCGCCGGGTCATGTCAGGGTGACCCAGGATGGCCTTCACAGCTACTGTAGCGGTCCAGTGGCATAAGGCCATACCATACTTCCCCCAGTCCTATTAATCCCTTACTTTAGCCTGTTACCACCTCTCACAACATGGGCACAGGGTTGAAATTTCAAAGGAATAAGCAAAAAAGCTAAGCAAATGAATGGAAACAATATCAACAAATTACTTTTTGCAGATGATCAGGCATTGATAGCAAGTATTGCTAAGGAATTACAGCAACACCTTACGTCCATGAACCAAGAATGCAAGAGAAATAATACATACCTGTCAAGTATCCCGGATTAGCCGGGATTTCCTGTATTTCCGCGCCGATTTTCTCCATTTCCTGCCTGGAGAGGCCGCTACCCCGTAATTTGGCAGCGGGGGGGGGGGGAGGAGTTACTGCACATCTGTTCTGCGCAGGTCCTTTCTACGCATGCGTAGAACCCTTCTACGCATGCATAGAAGGCTTCTGTGCAGAAGAGGATGCGTAGAAGTGACCTGCACAGAATGGTTCTGCGCAGGTCCATTCTATGCATGCGTATAAGGCTTCTACGCATGCGTAAAAGCCTTCTATGCATGCGTAGAAGGCTTTTACGCATGCGTAGAACAAACCTGCGCAGAAACATTCTGCGCAGGTCCCGTAATCTCCGGAGCTGCACTTGACAGGTATGATAATATGAGAATCCGTAAAGAGAATAGTGAAGTAATGGCAATTGTAAGGAAACAGCATGTTTTAAATACCAAAATAGAGGGAATAAGTATAAAACAAGTGGCAGAGTTCAAATTCCCAGGAACACCATTTACTGAAAATAGCAAAGTGAATGAGGAGATTGACATACGGTGCAGGAAGGTAAGCCAAATACTGAGACAATTAGCTTCATTCTTACAACACAATGAAATACCGACCAACACAAAGAAACACCTGATACAAAGCATATTTATCCCCACCTTATGTTACTAGTGCCAAATATGGACACTTACAACAAAACATAAGTGAAAGTTAGCCCACAGAAATGAGATGCCCAAGGAAGGTTGCTGAAGTGGCTAGAAGGGATAAAATCAGGAATGAGATAATTGGAATAGAGCCAATCTTAAACTACATAGACAACAAATAAAGTGGTTTGCTCATTTGGAGAGAATGTCTTGGAACTCCATACCATTCAAGGCTTATGTAGAAAGAGGAGGACAAAGACCACTTTGTCTTAAAAAATGCAAAATTCATTCCAAGTTGCTAGGAACGTGCTAAGAAACAAGAGTGTAGTCTCTGAGGCTGTTTTGTAGGCTACAAATTCTGAACAAACTCTGTATGTGTGTAAACTGAATTAAGTTTCCAAAAGCCCCGCTCCTTGGTCCTTACATAGGGGAACTCTGCTCGCCTTTTTGTGTGCGTGTATTTTGGGATTGCAGTGGCTCAAGTGGCTAAGACGCTGACTGGGAGGCGGAAGGTCAGCAGTTCGATTCCTGAGTACTGCAGGACGGCATGAGCTCCCGTCTTTGTCCCAGCTCCTGCCAACCTAGCAGTTCGAAAGCAAGACATTGCAAGGAGATAAATAGGGACCACTTCGGTGGGAATGGTAACAGCGTTCCGTGCGCTCTGGTGTCTAGCCATGCCTGCCACATGACCACATTGCATGCCACATTGCGGCCCCACATTTCACCCCCCTGAGGGTGGTCGACTCCAGGCCTTGGCCTGTGGTCTGGCGTCGCCAAGTAGGCGGGTCGGGCCCGCCTTGCGAGGAGGAGGAGGCCGGCGCCGGCTGGCTGGGGAAGCGGTGGTGGGCCGGGCCGGCGGCCGAGGCCCTCCGGAGGGAAGGAGGAGTGTGGAGGACGACGGGGCGGAGGAGGAGGAGGAGGAGGAGGAGGAGGAAGAAGAAGAAGAGGAGCAGGCCCGCCGGTGGTCGTCGCCTCACATCCCACCGCCTCCGCCTCACCGAGGGCCATTAAAGCCCCCCCAACCCACACCTCGGTCACCGCCGCCAGAGAGAGAGAGAGGTACCCGGGGTGGGTGGGGTAGGGGTTCGGCTTCTCAGGACGAAGGAGAGGATGATGATAATAGGAGGAGGATGATGAGGATGATGAAGGCTCCTTAAACCCCCTCCTTTGTATTGGGGAGGGGGCGGAAAGGAAAACTGAGGGGAACAAGCCCCCAGCTTGAGGGTGTCTGTGTGTCTCCTTTGTGTGTGTAGGATGCTGTGGAAACCCCCTCTTTTTACCCCACCCATGGCTAGGATTTATTTGCTTTTTTCTTGGGGCTATATAATATTTCATATTATTTAGTATGAGGTCCTGATGCTAATTATGATTTTAATTTTTTGGGGTGGTGGTGGTGGTCTCCATAAGGGTCTCGATCCCCCTCCTTCATTATCTCTGCCAGTTCCATTTTTAAAAAAAAATATGCATTAGTTTAAAGATAAGGAGATTGGGAAAATGTCCTAGAGTGGTGGTATAAAAATTTAATAAATAAGTGGATTAAATACTGCCTGTCTGATTGCAAGGGTCATACTCTGGGCAGGTGTGTGTCCATGGAATTGGATTTAAATAAAGGAACAGGCAAAGGCAGACAGCAAAAGAAAGACACCCCCCAAATAATAATAATAATAATAATAATAATAATAATAATAATAATAATAATAATAATAATAATAATAATAATAATAATAATAATAATAATAATAATAAATCAGTGTGTCTATGCTATGCTATGCTAGGAATTAACACAGCTCTCCCCTTTTTTTGTCTCAATAAGGGTGTGTGTAAATTATTATTATAAAATAAAAATCAATCATTAGATTCAGTCGAAGACTGGTGTAAAATTAAGAGTTCATGACCTAACCAAGGACATAAGAACTGTTGATGATGATGGGCTTGGGGTCATAATAGACAATGATGCCCCTTCACCGCCACCCCTCTTTTACCCTGGAGTCTGCTTTTATTGTTTGGAGATTTAGCCCTTCTCCATTAAAATGCCCTCCTGCCCTGCACCTAGATTTCCTCCTGAGGAAATAACAACAAAGCCCCTTTTCTTTATATTACTTCTGAGGCTTTTGATTTCATGGATGGGGAATGAAAAAAAAGGGTCTTTTATATTATTGTGGGGTGGTGGGTTTCGTACCCAGCGATTTGAGGAAGGGTGGATGAAGCATCACCGAACCTGATTCAGATGCAACCCCTGTCTTTTGTTTGGGATTTTAGGCTGGAGACTGCAGAGACTTATTGTCCCTTTCTCGTCCTTGTTCGTTCCCGCATCTCTCCCACTGTTATTTTAGGGTCCAAAGCTTCCGGCTCTGGTATCAGGGCATTTTGCAGTGGATCTTGGGGTGCTCCCCTCATCAAAGTGCGCATGTGGGTTGGTGGTGGATATTTACCTCCTCCCTTAGAGTGAATCCCCTTGTTGTGCAAGGTAGGGCTTTTCATCATAGTGCACCCAAAGAAGGACATATCTTCTCTCTTTCATCTCCCCCCACCCTGTGATATATTCTCCCTTTCTCCACCACCCAACCCTACATTTTATTTCAGGATCATTTCCTCTTAATGTGCATGCTTGAGAGTGTGTGAAATTCCAGCAGCAAGAATGACAACATGCCCAGCTCTTTCACAACCTTTCCTCTATTCTCACTGCTCTCCTGCTCTAATATAAATTTTTATTTCCAAACACCAGCAGAGATGAAACATACACAATGGATAGCTGCTTGTCAAAACCTTGAAATGATGATTTTTTATTTATTTAAAAAAGGAGCATGGGAAGGATAGATGCATTTATTTATTTGAAATACTGTTTTTAAATCACCTTTGTAAATGATGTGTGTGTATTTAGAGTGAGAAGACACAACAGTATTACAAGTCTAGTGATGTTTCTCCACCAGCAAGTCGTAATTATAAAACCGATTTTAACACCAGAACATGTGTGTGTTTCAGCTTATTTTATGCAAGTTGTGCTTTGTTCACGGCTGCAGCCTTTTTAAAGGAGAGTGATTGTTTTATTTATTGCCCTTGTGATTTGTTTCACCCCAGTAATATTAAGTATCCCATTTGCTTGTTATCTGCAGATGTAAGTGAATCATTTACTCACTTTAGGAGAAATCAGGTTTGAGTGAAGGGTTTTCCACCTTTATGCAGTTTTTACCCCATAGGTGGGTCGATCAGTGGAAAGGCAGAAGGGAGATGTGTGTAAAAGCCTTAGCCGGAGAGCGTTTCACTGCGACTGATAGCAAGTTTTCTGTTGAGATATTGTGGAAGCAGAGAGTGTGTACAGCATTATGTATTGCCGGTGGAACTGTTCCAGGCACTGCCTCATTTATGAGAGAATTGTTGTTCTGGCAGCTCAGATATGCTGAGATATGCGAAACAGCAGTGTGTGTTATGTGTGGCTCAAGTAGATAAGAGACTGGACTTAAGCTGGGGGATATATTGAGTGAAATCAGGTTCTGTGGCTATGATGGATGCACTTGTATGCTGATGCTGATTAAGAAGAACAGTAAGAACTACCTGGACAGATTAGATCCGGGTCTTTCTGATCTTTTGTCTGGCTGTAGTAGACCATATGCGGCTGGGAAACTTAACAAAGAGAACTTGAAGCTGCGCTGTTTTTCCTGTTCTTTGGATGTGGAATAAGTCCCCTCAAAGCTATTGGCTCTTTTTACCTTTCAAGACTGGTAGGTAAATTCAAACTTACTGATTGCATGTTTACATCGCCCATCTAGTGCCTAATGACTAGAATGGTTTACAAATAAAATTAACTGCAGAAGGAAGGCGATACCTTTATTTTGACCACTAAAAATAATAATCAAACATTACAAAAGCTTTTGTGATTCAAGTTCAATTTTTCTTGTGGATAGTGCATTAAAAATTATCAATGAGAGTCCCAGAGGTTCATGGCAGGATGTTGTGCCTGGCTTTGTTTCTTAGAGTTGAGTTGGAAAAAAGGGGAGGTTGGATCTGAAGTCTCTCTCATTCTGCAAACACAGGAGACCAGGTACAGTACATACAAAATGCATCCCCCTGCGCAAATGGCCTTGTTTTGAAACTCCCAAGTTTCTTTTTTGGCTAGCGTAAAGAACAACACAAAGACCCAGAGGAATTGGGGTTAAAATTTGGTTTAATCACTAGATATAAACCAGCCTGCTGTTTAAACTATCACTCTCATTATCCCAATAACATTGCAGAATGAATATCCAGTTTTCTTTCTCCTTGTGCCCTAATCAGAGTTTTGTCTCTCTCCCTGTGTGTACCTGAAATGCTGTTAATGCAGGCAAGTAAAGAGTAGGTTAATTTCAGGTTTTTACTTCATACCCATGGGTTTCCTCACCACAGCTTAATACATGTCTTTGGAAATGTATCTCAACATTAAAATATTTTGTGCCAGAAATTGGGAGGACATTGTTCAAAGATATGGGGCTTCATGGGAAAAAACTGAGCATGGCTGATTTAATGACAGCAGCAAAATTTCCAGCCTGAGCTGGGGATTCTTACTCAGAATTAAGTCCCTTTGAGTTTAACGGGGCTTGTTTTCAAGTAAATGTGAACATGATTTTAGCCTTTGCTTTTATCTGCTGCTGCTGCTGCTAGGACACCAATAGTAGGAGGGGAAAATTGTTTGGAACTCTGTGGATGGAAGAGAGGTGGTGGATGACATTTGGCATCGCAGAACAGTTTGTATTTCAAGAATAAATCACTCCCACTTAAAGTTATCAGGCCCTCTTACAACTATTTGCATGTGTTATGTACTGTGTACATTGAACTCTGTCTATGCACACAGTTTTTCTTCCATTTTACCCTTGTGATATGGTGGTAAGCACAAATTCCAGGCCAAAAAGGTGTCCTTTCTTCACCCTGTTAATCCCATGTTTACACAGTGCTACTGCAACAGGTCCCATTAGTTCCTGGAAAATAGATGGGGAAGAAGTAGAAGCAGTGACAGATTTTACTTTCTTAGGATCTAAGATCACTGCAGATGGTGACTGCAGTCATGAAATAAAAAGATGATTGATTCTGGGGAGACAAGCTATGAGAAGCCTGGGGAACATAGTGAAAAGTAGAGACATCACCTTGAAAACAAAAAATTGTATAGTCAAAGCAATGGTATTCCCGGTGGTAATATATGCGCGTGAGAGCTGGACCATTAGGAAAGCTGAGCACAGAGGAATAGATGCCTTTGAACCCTGACTGCTCATTGGAAGGTCAAATAGTAAAGATGAAGCTGAAGTACTTTGGACATCAAATGAGAAGGGAGGATTCACTTGAGAAGGCCTTGATGCTGGGAAAGGTGGAGGGCAAAAGAAGAAGCCAAAGATGAGCTGGCTATATGGTATTGTGGACGCAATGGGCTCAGAGCTGGGCGGGTTGAGGAGGATGGTGGACGACGGGTGCCTGGAGGTCAGTGGTACATAGGGTCGCAAAGGGTCGGAATCGACTGTGCGACTGAACAACAACACTGCACTTAGTAGTTTTGCATCTAACAAAATAGCATGTGAGGGTAACTTAAGGATACAGTGGGACTCTGGAGCGGTCTGGAGGCTGTAGAGTTGTAGAAACCATGGTCAGGATCCTGTTAATATTTACAGATAAGGGAGAGCAGTCGCAAAAGATGTTGCTCTGATTGACAAAGTACCACTTGTATGTTGGTAGAGTTTTTGATTATACACACAGCGCACATCTGGCACGTGTCTGGCTATTGCTCAGAACCTTTTTGGTAATAATGATTTCATGTCAGAAATTATTCTGTGTTGCAAGGAGTTTTGCTGGACAAACTCCGCTCAGGGGATGCCCGAATGAGGCTCCTTTCATGTCCCTAACGTCTTTTCCCACTGAAGTAGTCCTTATTTATCTACTTGCAATTTCTTGCTTTCGTACTGCTAGGTTGGTAGGAGCTGGGACAGAGACAGGCGCTCAAACCATCATGCATTACCTGGGTCTCGAACTGCTGACTTGCCAGCCTTCCAGCTAACAAGGCGAGCTTCTTAACCACTGAACAACCACAACCCTACCTTGTTGGTTATCTGCAGATAACTGTAAATGCTTGTGTGGTTCCTCTTTTGCATGAGAGAATAGTAGGATTTTGCCCTATTTTTAGATTACTAAATTGATTTTATTAATAATAATTCTTTGCGCTATCTATACAGCATTTTTATTCTGAAAGTGTTGTTAAAACAATGCCATGGCATGCTAAATTACTAGTGGTTGGAAAACAAGGAGCATGTTTCTCCATTCTGTAGTGTTCACGAATCTTCATTTTTACAATTGGGAAACGGGCTAAAAGAAGATTACTCTGTGTCTAAATGAAGATTATGAATCTGCCATTTTATAGTCAAGACAATAATAATTCAGGTTATAACTGATTTGATGAACAAAGCATTGCAGTATCATTACAGGGGATGGTTTTAGATTGTATTTGACAAGCAATGCTTTCAGATAAGCCGCTGAGTTATCCTAATACTTTGCCTGAGTGAAAAAAGAAGAAGCAAAAATTGGCTCATAATATCTTGGCTACAGTATTGAAACACGCTTGCTAGAGAGTAGTTCTTGTTGAGTTTGCAGCTTCTTGCTTCTAAGTAAACATGTTTAGAATTATGGCTTCTGATAATATCAGTGAATGCGAGAGAATTGGAGGCAATGACTAGTAATAATTTGATATTGATATGTAGAAGTTTCAAAGAGAACCATGTTACCCAGTTTAGGTCCAAGTAATAAAGCCATTTCAAGTATATGGATGTGATAAATTATAAAACCTAATCTAACCTGCACTCTGGTTGTTTTCTTTTGAAAAGAAAACAGAATGTAACGAAACACCAGAAAACCTGCTGTCATGCTTATGGTTTGTTAACAATTAACATCTTTGGAGAAAACTTTAGCACATTATGTCAATGTACCATTCAGGTGTTGACTAGTCATTTCACCTTATTATTTGATTGTGGTCAAATATTGTCACATTTCCCCAGAAGCCAAGAACGTTTCAGTGTCAGCTTGGCTTCAACATCTTTTTATTGAGTCATTCTGTCAGGACAACAGGTGTGTGCCCTGTGGGACTCAGGGTGAGGTGGGGACCAAGTACCATCACAAAGCTTAACATAAGAGTAGCCATTCCTTCAGAAGGCCTTGATGCTGGGAAAGGTGGAGGGCAAAAGAAGAAGGGGGCGTCCAAAGATGAGATGGATGGATGGTGTGGTAGATGCAGTGGGCACAGAGCTAGGTGGGCTTAGGAGGATGGTGGAGGACAGAGGTGCCTGGAGGGCAATGGTCTATAGGGTCGCAAAGGGTTCGAATCGACTGTGCAACTGAACAACAAAAGCCATTCCATATCAGAGCTAAACTCCATGTAGTCCATTGCCCTCTTTTGGGTGATCAACCAGATGCTTCTAGATATCACCTCTAAACCTCATTGTCTCCTTCTGCCATATCCGAATTTGAATATAGTATTGGCGATCCTCATGGCAATCAGCCATGAAGACTATCCTGAGAATATAATGCAGTGGCCTTCCATCTGCCTTCCACATCGCAGCATGACACTCATAGATACCACTGATCCAGTTCCGTGAGTCGCTTTCTGGTCCTGAGCTCTTTTGGCATGCAAAGTCCTCCTCAGCACAAGGCCAGTATTGATGAAGCTGCTACCCTTCATCAAAATGGATTCAAGTGGAATTCAATCCCCTTGGGGATCATCACCCTTCCCTGTGGATTTCCCCAAGGCTGTTAGTCCTCAGGGTTGTTAGGTTAGTTAACCACAGACTGACACTCAATGAATCCATCCCACTTGAATCCATCTTGATGGAGGGTAGCAGCTTCATCAATATTGGCCTGGGGCTGATGAGGACTTTGCGTGCCAGAAGGGCTCAGGATCAGAAAGTGGCTCACGGATGGAATTAGATCAGTGGTATGGGTGTCATGGTGCGATGCAGAAGGCAAGTGTAAGGTCATTGCATTATATTGTTCCCAGGGCAATCTTCATGGCTAATTGCCACGATGATAGCCAATATTCGGAAGCAGATACAGAAGAAGAAAAAGAAGTAGTGTAGTGGCTGCTGCTAGAGTGACAAACTAGGTCTCAGCACACCTGGGATCAAATCCCCACTCAACCATGGAAACATTCTTGGGGGATGAGGGTGGAACTAGTAAAACTACTCCCCAAATATCACCGTGAAAGCCCTGTTAGGTTGCTAGACATTGGTTCTGACATGATGGCAAATAACTCAGGGAAAAAAGTTCTTTTAATGGATTCCCATCTGCCTGAATCAATGTGTCCCAAACCTTCAATTCCCAGAAGCTTCAGTCAATTCCCTAAAGCACTGATCAGACAATGTACTGACTTTGGCTTCTGGAAATTGAAGTCCTCCTGTGGGGTGTGGGCCCCACGTTAGGGACCACTGGCCTAAATTGATTTTGGCTGAGACTGATGATATTTGAAGCCAGTAATAACTCGAGAAGAGGTCCTCTATTTTTATTCAGAACCATCTTGGAAGATTCTGCACTTCTCTGGTATTTTTTTGACAAATATGGATTATTGAAAAGGTGGTCTGACATCTAGCACAGTGGTTCCCCACATGGGAATATTAATAACACTGGGTTCTCCTTTCTAAACATATAGAGGTCCTATGGATGAAGGAGCTGAGAAGGTTTTGGTAGTTTTAGAAGACAAAAATAAAAGGCAGCAGAGCAAAATAGGAACCCTATTTAGAGTAAAAGAGCATTTGGTATTAAAATACAAGTGCAAAACTGGCAAAAGGAAATCACATAATTAACACACGGGACTTATTGCCAAGTGTTGTCATCGTAGCCAAGAATTTAGCAGATTTTTGATCAGATGATGTTTACATAGTCAGAGAACATTGGCTTCAATATATTTATAATGAAGTGCTTTTTCTGAGGGCATAAAAGGCTGCTGTTTCAGCCAAGTGTCTTCAAAGCGGAGAGCTGCCTTTGGGATAGGAAAGTCAGTAACTGCCTACTTCTTGGCAGTGCAGCAAAGTGTGTCTAAGGTGATTCTAATCGGAAATACCATCTTCCAGAGTTTGGTGGGTTTTTGTGTTTTGGTGTGCAGAGTGCTGCAGTGCTTTCCCCAACTATTCTGAACATCTTGGTGCAAGTAGCCATTTGGATAACTGAAGTCTGGTTTTCAGGTCGGTTTCCACAGTTGCATTCTTATGGGCACATCTACAGATAATGCGGAAAGAAAGTGGTTCTTCTTTTTGGGAGGGAATAAATCTGGAATTAACAGATATGTAGGGTACACTTTTGGAACCTGATTGAGAATTGGAAAACTAAAGAGAGAGAAATATATCTTGAGCTTGAAGACAGCATCTGCAGAAAATAGGGACTGGTTTGGACCGAAATGCATGCATATATCGTAATTGGTATTTTCTGTGTGATCATGGACATCCTGCACTGGAGTAGCCTTACAAGAAGAAATTGATTGATGTGCATGTAGAACAAGAAACAGCCTGGTGCCCTCCAGATGTTTTGGACTGCCTGGTCAGCGTACTCATTGATAATAAAAATGGAGAGTTGCAGTCCCAGGCAGAGAGAGAGAGCACCAGACGGTTGCTCGTGGGCTGTGCTATATGCATTCTCCTTTGACTCTTGCTGGCTTGTACAAAGGTTTAATTTAATATCATAGCAGCAGCTAGGTATGCACAGAACTGGATGCAGAAGGAGCTTCTCCTTGGTCGCTTGCCTTCAATGCCTGATGGGTGTCCAGAAGATGACTCTCCATACTTTTGTCACTGTATTTGGCTACCACCTTGTACTTACAATGGGAATTTTATTCTAGGTTGGGGAAGGTTGCTGCAGCGCAGCCTGCTGCTTCCTTTATAGCCAACAAGACAGTGCAATGTGTACTTCTTCTTATTACTGTATTCTTCTCTCCTCTGTTCTTGCCCTGCTTTCCAAGGAGAGGATCCCAGTCTTAATCCTAAAACAGCATCGGAAAATTGGATTTCTGTAACATTTTAATTTTGTTAGAGAGTCATAAAAGCGTTGCATACTTTCAAGTTGTCAATCAGCTGTTGGGAAATTTACCCCATCCATGTGGCTGTAGTTGTCTCTTACGTCTTGTAAAATAGGGCTCTTCCAGGTGATTAAAATTCTTAGATTTTCTCCTTAGCGTGAAATGCAAGCAAAGTTTGCTCTAATTCCAGTGGCATAGCACCTGAGTTTCCCTTGTCATGATGGTTGGATATCTGGTACAACCAAAAGGTTGTAAGTCCGATCCTGACCGGGGATCAAGGTTGATTTAGCCTGCCATCCTTCTGATGGCAGGGGCAAAATGCTAATTAACTTGTGAACTGTCCAGAGAGTGCACTAAGTGCTATTTGGTGGTATGTAAGTGTGAATGCTTTGCCTTGCCTTGTGGTAGGGTAAAGCTCAGTTGTTACGTGCCATGATTTTATTACCAATGTTATAGCAACTCTGAATTGATGATTTCTGGGAGATGTTTATCTTTAACTGTACAACTCAGGTGTTGCTAATTGAGGATTGTGCTTTTGTTCATTGATTCAAGCTGTTTCATGTTACAATTGCTTTTCCTACTGCCTAGCATTGTTGTGTTTTTCATAGTGATTCTGTATTCTGATGACATGAGAAAAACAATAGCCTCAGTTTAGCTATTTTAGCTTCTGGTGAAAGTTTAGCTTTCATTTGATACAGAATCTGCTTGAGTGATTTTTCAAAGGCTCATCTTATTTGTAAAGCTCTCTTCAAACACCTGATTTTGAGTACAGTAAGTCATTTTTTCCCCTGTGACATTTCTTGTCTGGTTTTTCATTTCTGTATATCAGTTGGGAATACCAGGCTTGTCTCTCTGGCAGACTCGAAGGAGGGCCTTCTCCGTATCTGCTCCGGCCTTGTGGAACCTCTTGCCGGCGAGCTGCGCTTCCAGGCAGAGATACCGACCTTCGGAAAGGCCCTTAAAACCTGGTTAGGGCAGCGGGTGTGGGACACTGTTGGTGTGGTGCCCCCCTCTCCCTTTGCTGGCTTATATAAGGCAGTCCGGGTTTTTCAATTTTATAGGGAGGGTGTTTTAATCTGGTTTTAATGGTTTTCAAAGTTTTAATTGTTTAGTTCTGTATAATGGGGATGTTTTGTATTTTGAACTTTTGATACTGTTATGAGCTGCCTGGAGTCACTCCGACAAGGGAGGCGGCAATACAAATACAGTAATTAATAAATAAAATAAAAATGCAAGAGTATGGATTATCTTTGCATTGGTCTTCAGTGACACATGTTAAGGCTTTTTTTGTAGTTCTTTCATTAGGTGCCCTCCAAGTCTTACTCTTCTGATTTTTGGGCTGCAGCCATCATGTTGTTTCATGATGGAACAAAGGTATGAAAAATCTTTAGTATTTGAGACTTTTTACCGCAGACATTCAACTTTTCTGTAGTTGATGTCTTTGTCATTTTATTATTCAGTTGTAATCCTGATTTTATGCTTTCTATATTAATCTTCATCAGTAGCTTTTCAAGATTACTATTTTCTGCTAGTAATGTAGTATTATTTACAAATTTTAAATTATGAATGTTTCTTTCCCCAGCTTTCTCTCTTCCATCACCTGAATCTTGTGTTTGCACAATATATCTTACGTAGAACCTGGATAGATAAGGAAATAAAATACATCTTCCTGGTACTTTTGCCAGTTTAAAATCATTCTATTTTTCCTTGTTTTGTCTTAACAGTAACCTCTTGTCTAGAGTATAGATTAGCCATCAGGACAATCAAATGCTTTGGCACATCCATTTCTTTTGGAATGATCCATAATCTTTCATGACCCATACAGTCAAAGCTTTTTCTGTAGTCTGTAAAAACTGTTTTTTCCTGAAATTCTTTGGCACACTCTAGTAATCAGTATATATTTATGAAATTTAGAAAACTTTTTTCCATATTTGTTATTCTGCCGCCAGTCACGAATAATAGAGTTCTATCTAGACCATGGAGGTGCAAATAAGTAAATTCAAAATGGAATCAGTATAAAGAGTTTTATGAAATGACCCTATACCAGTGATGGCAAACGTTTTAGAGACCGAGTGCCCAAACTCAACAGGCTGCTGTCAGTGCCACAGAGAGGTGGGGCAAACTCTGTGCTGGGGGAGGGAGGACGCGCCCCCATTTGGCTGCTGGGCAGAGGGGCGGGGTGAACTCTGCTGGGGCAACGGCACGCATTCCCATAGTTGGGCACAGAGTACCATAGGTTGACCACCACTGCTCTATCCGTTTTAGGATCTTGCTGTCTCTCAGAATGTCTCTATCAAAGGACATCTACCCACATCACCCAATTCTCATTAATAGCGCAGCTCCATGTGCCAACACCCAGGAAGGCCAGGAAAACCTTAACAAGAAATAGAGCAGCACCGATACTGTGGACCACCTTTCCAGTTGAGCTGTGCCAGGCCATGTCCCTAGTTGTACATATTTGAAGATCAGCTTTAAAAATCATGCTGTTTAAGGAGGTTTTAAAGACTGTTCTAATGTCTACTGATACATTTGTCAGGATTTCTTTGGCTTATTTGTTCTTTGGATCTTAGTTTTTGTTTTAAGATTGGTTAAAGTGCTTGAGTTAAGCTTGAGTCACCAAGATGAGTAAGTAATATTTGTAATCATCTAATTTTTGATTAATTTGATGATTACTGTTATGTGTTAGTGTCGTAAACTGCCCAGAGTGGGATGATCTTCCAGGTGGATGGGTGGTAGATAGTTGGTAAGTAAGGCTGTTAGAGTCTAATTCAAAAAGAAGAAAGTGAAAGAGGAGGAACATATTGTCTTAGATAACTTTGAGAAGGCGCAGGATAGATTGACAGGATTATTGACAGTTTTTGCCTGAAGCTAGATTGAGCTTCCATTTCAGGTGCAAGATACCTCTGAATTCCTCCTATTTGAAAAAATGGGTGGAGGCTGTGACTTTGTGTGTTGTTTTTGCACTTCCAGAAGGCTGTTGATGAGAATATGATGATGGACTGGATTGGGATCTTCAGTCCAATCCAGAACAACCCTTCTTTGGACTGTTGCAGTAACATCTCGGAGACGTGCACAGTCCTTCTCCAAACAGTGATGGATGTGTTCGCGGAAGCAGCATTTTTCGGGCGAATGTTGTGGTTTGAGTGTTGGGAAAATGTGATGTTCCAGCAGGCTTGGAAGAAAGACCTTGATGTTCTGTGCAACAGCTGTGTGTGTTCATTGGCACCTGAAGTTTCCTCCAGCCACATTTCAAGTCATCCCTCCCAACTTTGCTTTATAAACCTTTCCTTTTCTCCTTTGCCAGATCTTGCTTCGACATTTGTGCCCTCCTAGTTCTCTTTAGCTGAGTCACAAGAGAAGTCATTTTAAATGTAGACACTTATGCAAACAAGCAGTGGCAATTAAGAGGTGTCACCCTAGAACTGCTGCCAGCTTGTCCTGAAATAGCCTCAGATGAAAACAGAAGTCTTTGAAAGTAGTTAGATTTTCTCCCTTTTCCCTTGGGGTGACATTGGTAAGTCCTTTGTTTCCTACAGAAAATCTTGGTTGGGAATAGCAATGGAACTCCTTTTATATGCCGCTGGAGGAGGCTTTGGTGACGTGCAATCTTTTCCCTCCTTTTGAAAATAATAATAATAGAGAGGTCATCTATTCTTGTCCAGGTTTGAAATAATATGTTTTCTGGCTGAAAACAAGTTAATTTGTAGGAGAGAGCCAAGACAAGGCAAGAGAAAAGACCTTTGCATGCAAACAAGGGCATTTTGATTCAGTGTCTCTTCCTTTTGAAACAACTTCCTCTTAAAGCACATTTTAAACCAATTTTTTTCAGGCCCCACTTGAGGTATTTGCTAGAACATTTCCCTGCTTTCTATTTAGCCACATGAGCAACAACAACAACAGCCTGGCACTTGGGAAGTTTTTACAAGTTGCATTGGTGAGTTTAAACCCAGGTCCTGAACTTTTTGCTGGCAGGCCATTTATTTCTCCTCCTTCCAATGATAACATCCGATCATCTCATCTCTTGCCTTCTTTTTTCTGTTTCAACTTCCCTTTTTCATTGTGGGATGATTGGCTTGCATGTTGCTGGTTCTGTCTCCTTAACTGAACTTGATAATGTGCTCAGATTTTTGCTGACCCAAAACTAGCCCCAGACACTGAAACTGAAGCAACACCTGTCTTTTCCTGACACTCCTATGCCAGTAGGCATCCTTTAAGGGATATCTGGCTTGTTTCCTGAGATCAGAAAGCCTTGCAAAGCCATCCCAACCACAGGGCTTGTTTTATCAGAGTTTTCCAGAACTGTGATTGATGATGCCCCTCATCTGTCTGAACAGGCCTCATATTGAAGGCTTGAAAGCATGTGTTCGTTCAGAGAAGTATTTCAGAAATTCTCCTTGGCAGATGGCATGATTTCCCCTTATGGGAGCAATCAATATAAAAGGAAATGTTCAGATCATATGTTGATGCACATTCTTTTTTTAAAAAATAATAATAATCTTTGCTTGTCAACAAGTTTAACTGGGTGGTTTTTTTGTAGTTGTTTATATTTGGGGAGAAAGTTAACAGCATCTTTGTTGAGAATCGGCTGTGAGCAAGTTTATTTTACTCTGGGTGAATGGCAACCAGTGAAGTTTGTTGGAGAGCTAGGGACAGAAAATGCCAAGTTTTGACCCAGATTTGTATCTGGTTTTCCGTCCGGAAGGTTAATTATGAATGGTCATGAGAGAAGCTGCTGTGCTGAAGCTTCCTGAGCTTAGTGAACATGTCTGTCTACCAGGGCCAAGATCATTTGAGTGCCTCACCTGCAAAGGGTAGGACAGGGGTGCCCAAACATTTCAGGCTGCGGGCCGGTCATGTGGTTCGGGGTGGCCAGTCATGTAGTTTAGTGGGCTGGTCACGTGGTTCCTCCTGCCAGAAGTGGAAGTAAAACGCTCCTTGCAATCTGTTTTGCAACAGAATGAAATAGGTTTTTTTAGACTGCCATTTTCTCTGCTTAAACCAGGGATGCCCAAACTATGGCCTGTGGGCTGGATGTGGCCCTCAACACTAATTCATCTGGCCCCCAATGCCCTCGTCGCTCCCGGAAGCAGAAGTAAAACATGCCCACATGGGCTCATTTTACCTCCGCTTCCGGGAGTGACGAGGGCATCGTGGGCCTGATGAATTGGCGTTGGGGGCTGGATTCGGCCCATGGACCATAATTTGGGCACCCCTGGGGTAGAAGCTGGTATCTTCACCCTTGTTCAACATTGGCATTGTTCTGGACCGAAGCATTTTGTGTTTCTACCTTACCTTGCAAAATTAAACATATGAAGTACTGTACAAAACCTCTGAATACTCTGTGATAGTAGTGCAAGGGCTTTGGACCCTCTCCTAGTCAGTGTCCCTCTGCTGCCCTACTTCTATCATAGTAACACTGCAATGGGGTCCTCTCAAGAGAAGCAGCACAAACGACTTGGTGCTACCTGTGGCTGACTAGCTTTATTCTTCAAGAAGCTGTTCCATTGGAGTTGAGAGAGATACGTAAGCACAGTTGCATGCAGGAAAGAACTGTTGAACCGCTTGCGCTCTCTCTCTCTCATATTCATATTCCAGTTTTCTTGTGCTTGAGTCTTTTGGCAATCCCTTTGCAAATAAGTGGTCTCACTAAGAAGAGAGAGTTCCTTTGGTTTGATCTGGAGAGGGATGCAGAACAGACTGAGGGTCAGAGTGCCTAAATGTAAGACCAGCATGCTCTAGTGCTGGGATGGTGAACCTTGGCACTCCAGATGTTCTTGGACTTCAATTCGTACAGGCGCATTTTACTAGTAAATACATAATAAACACCCATCTATTCATCCTAAAATAATGATATTTTTCTTAATGAGTGGTGAACTAAAGTACATGGCAGTTTGCCATAAGTGAGGGAAGTGGTTCGGAACCTTTTTCTTCCTCCTCTCCCTGAGTTTTAGTTGTTCTGGAAGCTCATCTCCCATGAAAGACATTACAGACACCTTTACAAGCCACTTGCTTCTTCCAGAATTGTAACCAGCATGGTTCTTTGTGCCTAGCTCAACTTAATTTCCTTGCTTTGAAGAAGTTCCAGAAATGAGGGTTGCAGGCAGCACTGTGTACCTAGAAACCAGGCAGATGGTGGTGTTTTATCTTTTAATAAAAATCACCTGACATCTGTTTATTCTTGTTATTCATCAGCAGTTACCTGCATATTGAACATGTTCTTCTGCATGCTAGGTTCCTTGTTTACCAACTGCTAGGAGAGTGTTACACAAGCCGGGGCTTGTGATAAATGGTTGTAACTTTATTGATGCCCAAAGGCATCCCTCTGCCTGCTATTTCCCCAGCCCTTTTCCGTTGTGAGATCCAGGGTTTAATTTGTTGTAGCTGTGAGGTGTGTGAGCCTTGGGTGTTAAGTTTTTGGCGACAGCGTAGGAGTGTGCATTCCCTTGGGATGTCTTGTTTTGCAGCGCACTGTATGAAACTTTAGTAGCTACTGTAATATCTTTGCAAAGCCACTGAGAACAATCCTTTGCCAACATGGGGATGCTGATGATAGCTGCCTCCGTCCCTCATTTTTCACCAAATTGTTTCTGTCTTTGTTTCTACCCAGCCACCCAAAATTAATTCAAGTCTTGTAACACCTTAAAAATTTAACATACAGTAAAACCCTGACTTACATATGCCTCGAGTTACATAAAATTCGACTTGCATAATGATTTTGTGCTAAACCATGTCCTGATTTACACAATTTCCTATGGGTTTGCTTCGAGTTACGTAAAAATCATTTCCTTATGGGTTTGCTTTGATTTACATACATTAATTTTTCCTATGGGTTTGCTTCGAGTTACGTAAAATTAATTTTTCCTATGGGTTTGCTTCGAGTTACGTAAAAGACCGATTTAAGCAAAAGCCTACGGAACAGACTTTTTCCCATAAGTAAAGGTTTTACTGTATTTCTTATAGCAGAGGCATTTGTGGACTGTAACTTCATCAGAATTGTTACCCAGAGCTTAGCACCTGTTAACTGGGTACTTGCCAGGTATTTTGAAATATATCTCTTATAATCCCTGACTTTTGGTCATGTTTTATGGGTCTGATGGGTGTTGTAGTCTGGAATGGTTTGTGGGCATCAACTGGTCAACCAGTGTTCAATCCTAAGTTTTCAGGACGTATCCTATGGTGGCCTTCTAGGCTGTGAAAAGATCATGCTGTAATAAGTTTGTTGGTCCTCAAGGCATCGCAGGGACACTTGGTTGTCTATGCTCTTATGTAATGTTTATTGTGTGTGCGAACTTAAAGTGATTTAAACTGTGCAGGAGAGATGAGTGTATATGTGAGAGTTTGGGGAGTTATGCACGCAGTCACTCTTGGACCTGTGACATTTGTTCCTTTTTTACAGCCTGCATTTAAAATCCGAAAGCATCCAGCCATAGGCTGTGGAACAAATTCAGTTTGCATAGGTCGCACTGACTCTCCCTCTCTTCTTGTGTTCCCAGTAGCTTTTCCGGCTTTTCCTGCTGGTTTTGCTTTGCTGATCTCACATTCCTCACATTCTCTGACCCATTTTGGAATAGGTGCGCAGCGTCCTGATCAGGGTGCGGGGCATTTCAGACTACTCATCTCCGTTTAAAGCCAAAGAGCCAGCACTGTGCATCTGCAGACGTTTCAGTGGTCATCTGGCAGGCATGACTAGATGACCGAATGCACAGAACACTGTTGCCGTTCCTGTTGAAGCAGTACCTATTTATCTACTTGCAATTTCATGCTTTTAAACTGCTAGGTTGGCAAGAGCAAATTTCTTTACCAGATGACAGTTTGGCCCTTGGACACCAAGTCAAACTCTAACCCATCTAAACCCTAATTTAAAATGCTAAAAACATTTTCCGGCTGTACTTTATCCAGGAAAAGACACCCAAGCCACCAGAAGAACTTTTTAGTTGTCAAGAGTCCTTGTTCTGTTTGGTTGACATTGCAAACCTTCTCCTCTGCCTTCTTCTTCTTCCGTGTCTAGGCCAGATGTGAAACTGCCAAAATGAAGGCACCTTTTGGTGAATTCATTCTGCAGTTCCCTTTGCCTGACCTAGTGTGAAAAAGATTAGCCAGCAACACAAGGTTGCGGTTACCAGGGTATGCCCAATTGTGATTAAAAAATACCACCATCTTCGAGGAGGCTCTTTCTGTGTACCCCACCACGAGACTGGTTAGATGTATGAATTTAATTGCAAAAAGGAATGACTAATAGTAATTTTCCTACCTTAAAATACAGTACGCTTAATAGGGTAGAGTTTGTTTCAACCACCTTTACCTTGCCAAAACAGGACCTATGTATCATTGTGTAGCTTGCTGTGAGGTTAAAAGCTAAACAAGGAGAGCTACCCTTCTGGCTTTCAAGTCAACCAACATTGCACTTCTTAGATTGCTTGTATTTACATTTACCGTATATACTCGAGTATAAGCCAGGTTTTTTAGCCCCAAAAATGAGCCCCCAAAGGGGGACTTGGCACACAAAAAGGTGAGCAGTTCCTGCATGCATGGACCAAGGAGCAGGGCTTTTGTAAACTCAATTTAGATAGCTAGACACAGTAAAGGTAAAGGTTTCCCTTGCTCGAAAGCCAGTGGTATCCGACTCTAGGGTTCAGTGCTCATCTCTGTTTGAAAACCAAAGAGCCAGCGCAGTCTGCTTCTGCAGACGTTTCTGTGGTCATGTGGCAGCCATGACTAGACACCGGAGAGCACGGAATGCTGTTACCTTCCCACCGAAGTGGTCCCTATTTATCTTCTTGCAATTTCTGCTAGGGTGGCAGGAGCTGGGGCAAAGACAGGAGCTCATTCTGTCCTGCAGTACTCGGGAATCAAACTGCTGACCTTCCGCCTCCCAGTCAGCGTCTTAGCCACTTGAGCCACTGCAGGAGGAAGAGTGGGGAATCAAACTCCTGATCCACGTGCTCCAACATAGTGAGCTATCCAGACAGCATAATAATAATAATAATAATAATAATAATAATAATAATAATAATAATAATAATAATAATAATAATAATAATAATAATAATAATAATAATAATAATAATAATAATAATAATAATAATAATAATAATAATAATAATAATAATAATAATAATAATAATAATAATATATTTAGCCTCTCTTGAAATGCTGGATACTGAGGCCAGCAATGAAGAAGTTATTAAATAAAATTTAACGTAAAGGGAAAAAGTGTGACATTTGGTGTCACAAGCTAAGAGACTGGCATAATTCTTATTACTGGTCGATACTGGTATTGAACAAGAATATTGTTTCCTTGTGCATCTTCTTGGATTTCTAATTGAACTCTTGTAGCCCCTTCTTTGTAGAAATTGTCCTTGTGCCTCCATCTGTCTTGGTGACAACCAGGGACCCCTCAGGCAGTTGCCCTTGGTCTAGCTAATGCAACCACAGTCTGTGATGGTTCTGTAAGGTAAGGTAAAGGCAAATGTTTCCCTTGCTCGAAAGCCAGTCATATCCGACTCTAGGGTGCAGTGCTCATCTTTGTTTCAAAGCCGAAGAGCCAGCGTTGTCTGCTTCTGCAGACGTTTCCATGGTCATGTGGCAGGTATGACTAGACACCGGAGTGCATGGAACGCTGTTACCTTCCCACCAAAGTGGTCCCTATTTATCTACTTGCAATTTCTTGCTTTTGAACTGCTAGGTTGGCAGGAGCTGGGACAAAGACGGGAGCTCAATCCGTCCTGCAGTACTCAGGAATCGAACTGCTGACCTTCCGCCTCCCAGTCAGCGTCTTATCCACTTGAGCCACTGCAGTCCCTGGTTCTGTACTTCAGATCAATTCATTTCACAGTTCCCAGCTTTTTTGGCAGATTCTGGATGAGACAAAACAGCCTCTAGATATATGGTCTACAAAACCACACTGAGCCTGTCATATTCAAATGATAGAGGAAGTTGCATAAATGATGTTTTGGAAGGAGCTGCTTCTTTCCAGCTACATTCTGGCTTCACTCTCTGTTTGTGCGGATTTTCAAAATGATGCATAAACAAGCATGTTTCTCTGTGAAGAGGGAGATGTGTTTCTGTAGGAGAACTATTGGGTGGGGGGGGGGAGGAAATTGAAAACAGGTATAGCAGGTTGTATGCTGCTATGAGGCCAACTCAAATTATCCAGAAACCAGTGCCCAGGATGTAAAATGGGCATGCAACCATGTTTGTCTAAATCAGGGGTTGGCAACCTTTTAAAGTCATGGGCCAGGTCGAGCTCCCTCAGACAGTTGAAGGGGCCGGACTGGTGGCCCCCTGCCATAAACGCTGCTGTAAACGCATGTGTGGCCGTAGTAAATGCATTTACGACAGCCGTAAACCTATCCGCAGCTGCTGTAAACATGTCCACTTAGGACAACAGCAGCGGCTGGAGCAAGGGCGGGGGTTTGATGATTTGATGCCATAGGCCAAATTTGGCCCACGGGCCGTAGGTTGCCAACCCCTGGTCTAAATAGCCAAATCTGCTACTGTCTGAATTCTTTTTCAAGAGGGCTAGTTGCTTCATCATGCTCTAGGCTGTAGATCAGCTGATTTCCTTTATCTCCGTTTCCCTGCCATATAGCCTGCAGTTATAAAAACATTCCTTATCTCTCAGATTTCTTCTTGCCTATCAACTGAAAGGATCAGTTCTCTTTTCCCCTTGGCTGTTTCTTTGCTCTCCTTTCTCAGAGTCATTGTGTCTTGGGGATCTATTGTAATGTTTTCGGATGTTATCTTGTGAGATGATATTTTGCAATTGGGATCAGGGACTCATTGAAATGTTCTGATATGTTTTTGTGATGTTAATTTTGTAATTGGGATTGGGGATTTATAAAAATGCTTTGATATGCTTTTGCGATGTGATTTTTGTAAATGTGATACTTGTACATTATATTGTCTTTTGTAAGCCGCCCAGAGGGCATATAAGTCATACAATACAATACAATACAATACAATACAATACAATACAATACAATACAATACAATACAATACAATACAATACAATACAATACAATACAATACAATACAATACAATACAATACAATACAATACAATACTTGCTTTTTATACCACTGGCTGTTTCCTCTCCTCTCTTTTGATTAGGGCCATTAGTGTGCCTTTGGCAGCTTCTTCCTAACCTAAGGCCTATGATTCCCCCCTCCCTAATACACTTTTCTACTCACCTTCTTCCATGCTGTTCCCATCAATTATAAGGTTGTGTATTCTGTACCCGGGACTGCAGTGGCTCAAGTGGCTAAGACGCTGACTGGGAGGCGGAAGGTCAGCAGTTCGATTCTCGAGTACTGCAGGACGGAATGAGCTCCCGTCTTTGTCCCAGCTCCTGCCAGCCTAGCAGTTCGAAAGCAAGAAATTGCAAGTAGATAAATAGGGACTACTTCAGTGGGAAGGTAACAGTGTTCCGTGTTCTAGTCATGCCTGCCGCATGACCACGGAAACATCTGCAGAAGCAGACAGCGCTGGCTCTTCGGCTTTGAAACAGAGATGAGCACTGAACCCTAAAGTCAGATACAACTGGCTTTTGAGCAAGGGGAACCTTTACCTTTACCTTTATTCTGTACCCAGTATTTGGTTGCTTAGTCTCTGAGCATTTCTCTTATCACAAATTCCCAGATCTCCATCTCCCCTTCATGTTTGGTAAGGTAAAGGTAAAGGTCACCCTTGCTCAAAAGCCAGTCGTACCTGACTCTAGGGTTCAGTGCTTATCTCTGTTTATAGCCAAAGAACCAGAGCTGTCTGCGTCTGCAGACATTTCCATGGACATGTGGCAGGCATGCCTCAACACCGGAATGCTGTTTACCTTCTCACCAAAGTGGTACCTATTTATGTACTTGCAATTTCTTTCTTTTGAACTGCTTGGTAGGCAGTTTGGTAGGCTGTTTGAAATCGTAGCCCCAGTGAAACTCACAGTGTCTTCTTCTCTCTTAGAAGTTAACTGTGAACATTCTGAGTACAGTAGTTGAAAATTTGTGAACAACATCTCTTGTTCTATCATCTTCTTGGATGCTTTTGCTGTAATTGGAATACTATATAACAGTGATGGCGAACCTTTTAGAGACCAAGTGTCCAAACTGAAACTCAAAACCCACTTATTTATCACAAAGTGCCATCACAGCAACAGGGGAAGAAGGAAGCGCTCCCATTGGGCTGCTGGGCAGATGGGAAGGGCAAACTCTGTGCTAGGGTGACTGCATGGGTGCCCACAGAGAGGGCTCTGAGTGCCACCTCTAGCACGCATGCCATAGGCTCACCACCACTGCTATAGAAAGACATAATGATTGGACATAGAACTGATTGAATTACGCATAGCCCAAGACAAAATTACTCTTTTTTTGTCATTAGGGGTCAGCAAACTTGGCTCTGCTGGTGTTCTTGGACTTCAATTACAAGAAGCCCAAGTCAGTATACCTGTTGATCAGGGCTTTTGGGAATTAAAGTTCAAGCACATCTGGAGAGCCATGTTTGCTGACTCTTGGTCCAGGGTAAAGGTCTTAAGATGTTGCTCTAAGGAAGAAAAAGAAGTGGACATTTCAAGGATATCAAGGGAGGAAGGTTGTTGGTTCTTTGGTGGGACAATCTGTGGGTGGAACATCTGTGGTTGACGAACCTTCCATATTTACTTCTTGACTGAAACTTCCCAAACAGAAGGGCTATGTTTTGAAGGCTGGATTTAGCTTGGAGGTCTCCCATCTAACCAGCAATTACCTTGAAGAATAGCAAAAAAAACAAAAAACAAAACAAAAACAAAAACCATCCTAACCTTCCTTAGGACACTGATATAGATCCAGGCAGTGACAAGGCTGGAAGTGGATGGGAATTATAAGGTTATACTGGTTGAACTATATTAGGAAACATTAGTTAGACTGCAGTTTCCCAATCAAGGATTCCTGCTTGTTAGTGGACCTCAGTTTTAAGCAAGTTTTTAGTCAAGGATTCTGGAAGTTGAGGTTCATCAACATCTGCAGGTGAAATTTGGAAAATTAGAATATCGTGCAAATGTTCATTCATTTCACTTAAAAGGAGAAACAAATATATGAGATAGACTTACTACATGCAAAGCGAGAGATGTCGTGCCTTAATTCGTTATAATTGTGATGATCATGGCGTACAGCATACATGAGATTGTGATGATTGTGGGGTACATGAGATTGGGGGGTTTGGGGTTTTCATAAGCTGTAAGCCATAAGCATCAATATTATAACAAAGTACGGCTTGAACTATCACGCTTTGCATGTAATGAGTCTATCTCATATTTGTTTCACCTTTTAAAGTTGCATTACTGAAATGAATGAACATTTGCACGATATTCTAATTTTCCGAGTTTCACCTGTGAGTTCAAAGTTTGGAAGCAGCCATGTTAGATGCTTATGTCCTCATGGACACAAACTATAACACAGAATAGTATACTGTTACTCCAGTCTGGCCAGGTTATCCTGCTATGGTAATAGAGCAGACCAGTGATGGTGAACCTTGGCACTCCTGATGTTCTTGAACTTCAGTTCCCAGAAGCTCTGATCAGCAAGAGTGCTGACTTGGGCTTCTGGTAATTGAAGTTCAAGAACATCTGGAATGCCAACGTTTGTCATCACGGGAGTAGACCATACTGCCTGTGACTCAAAACTGATCGTCAGGTGGTGGTTAGCTAACCTGACAACCCTGAGGACTAACGGCCTTGGGTGACAAAGTCCACAGGAAAGGGAGATGGTCCCCAAGTGGAATAAATCCCACTTGAATCCTTCTTGATGGTGGGCAGCAGCTTCATCAATCCTGGCCTGGGACTGAGGAGGACTTTGCAAGCCCAAAGGGCTCAGGACCAGAAAATGACTCACAGAACTGGATCAGTGGTACGAGTGCCATGCTGCGATGTGGAAAGCAGATGAAAGGCCACCACATTACATTCTTGGGACACTCTTCATGACTGATCGCCATGAGGAGCGCCAATATTTGGAATCTGATACGGCACAAGAAGAAGAAGAAGACTCTTATTCAAAAGCAAGAAAGAGCAGGAAACCACATTGTTCCAGGCTATAGGGTGCTCCTCAGTGTCTATCTTCCCCTATTTCCCTTGGTAAGAGGTCAGTAAAATGAGTACCCAGCATGTTGTTCACTGAGTTCACTGAGTGCCAAGGGGCAGTATATAAGTCTTATTGCTATTGCTACAATTCCCATGGCTTCCCTTCGGATTGGCGCCCGTGGCTCTGTCCTGAGAGAAGTATTCCTGACCTGCAGAATGTGTAAAAAGGCCTTTTGGTTTCGCTCCTTAGCTTTTAAAGCCATGCTTCATTGCCCAGTTAATCCCTTATCCTCAGGCTTTTAAATGTGTGTTTTGTGGTTGCCAAAGGTCTGCAAGACCAAACCATCTCTTTCTTTAGAAGGCTTTTCATGATGTCTGGAGTTGCCGGGGAGGTTTTTTTTTAGTAGTCTTTACCAGAAAATTGGTCCTATACGTGGTTCTGTGTGACTATAAAAAGAAGCATAATATCAAACATTTTCTGAACTTTCTTAAAATGCCACCTTTGATGACTGGGTGGAAACCTCTCTAGCCTCCCAACTCTTTTTACTGCCCAGGTTTGGAAACATTTATATTCCGTACCCATTCAGTGTATCCTGTTTAGATGGTTTCATTCTTGTTTTTCCATCAGCTGTGCCTGAGTATCCGGTGTATCTTCCCAATCCATTACTGTGCCGGAACAGTGCATTGAAAAGGATCTTAAGAAAAAGAGAGAAATCTGACCAAAAAACAAAGAACTTGTCAACCTTATGCTGTGAATCTGTTTGTCTTTTCTTGGCAGGTTCCTTAGAAAGAGAGTTTGGACGGCATGCAAAGTAGTGAAACATCTGCAGACAGCACGGATGATCCTCTTAGTAGTTGCCTACGGAAAAAACGACAGCCGCGAATAGTAGTTATCGGTGCTGGGCTTGCGGGCCTGTCAGCGACAAAAACCCTTCTGGAAAACGGTTTCACGGATGTGACTGTCCTCGAAGCGACTGATCGAATCGGAGGTCGAGTACAAAGCGTGAAACTAGGTAAGAAAACTGGCCTGTGCCTTGTTAAAGGCTGTGGGGTTGAAGGCTTAGGAAATCTGGATTTTACCCCACATGGAACAATGAAGGTCATGAGGCTGATTTTGAGCCAGAGTCTCACTCTGTTTGTCTAGTTTAAGAGGTCACAAGATTCCTTTGTTTTTTGGTGTAATAAGTAAGCAATAAACCTATTAATCCTGAGTCCTGTGTGATCCAACATTTTGTTTCTCGCCAGGTGCTGCTATTGTTCTCCATGAATTTATCTACCTTTGTTTTGTTGTTGTGAGCTGTGGAAGCTTGCTAGTAAGGCTGCATGCAGCCTGTCCTGTTGTTTTGTTTTGTTTCTGGCATCTTGCATTCAGAGATTTATTCTTTCCTTTTCTAGTTCTTCTTTCATAGCCAGATCAAACATCGGACTGCCAAAATGAAGCCACTTTCATGGTTTTGTCATTGGCCAAAATTAAATCCTCATTGGTACATGTTTCTGGTAGTAACTGACAGACCAGCAAATGAACCGGATTCTGTATTTCTCCACATTCACACAGTGTGTTGTTATCTACCAGCAGTCTCCATGCATCCGATATCTAGTGATATCACACGATCACAGAAAGCTCTGCAGATGCAGACGGCACTGATTCTTTGGCTGTAAACTGAAATGAGCACCGCACCCTAGAGTTGGATTTGACTAGCTTTTGAGCAAGGGCGACCTTTAACTTTACCTAGAAGAACTTAAATGTCAGAAAGGAAATTCTAAGTTTGAGTTTGTTTCATTAAAGGATGAGATTGTGTAAATTGGTCCTGCAATTTACTAAGTATCTGGATTTACTGTGATCTTATGCAGAGCTTTTAAGAGTTATATTTTAGATCACAGCTCCTAGGGCATACTGGGAATTTTGGTCCCAAAAATAACTTGGTGCCAGTTGTATATCTTTTTTTTAAAATAAATAAATTTGTTACTGTGTTCCTAAAGCAATCCTCAACATGCAAAGGTCGCTGGGCTTCTTATCTCAAGCTAGCTTGTTATAGAGACACGAGAAGAAGGAGGTCTTTGTTTTCAAACAAGAACTTTTAACTTTTTAGAGATGTGATTCTGAAGCCTTTCTTGGCCAGAATGCTCATTAGCATTGTAAATATCTCTCTTCCACATTTGGCTAACTATAAATAGCACAGATTCTGTCACAGTAAAAACAAAATAGTCTTGTGACCTCTTATACTAGACAGATTTATGGGACCTGCAAGCTTTCATGGACCAAAGCCCATTCTGTCAGATGCATGAAATATTATTCTCAGTTAGCAGATAAATCTGTTTACAAGGGCAGAGAAGTTGGAAAACAGCCTGAAGTAGTCTGTACATCTTTCATTTCTTGACCCCTTAGCCCTTTCATTTACTCTGTTGACCTCTTCCTGACTGTATATGTTTTATTGGCTGCCTGAGGATAATACTTAATGTTTACTCCACAGTAGATCAGTTAGCAGATTTGTTTTGTTTTGCTGGACAAAACTAACATGGTTATCCCTTGAGAAAGAAGGGTAATTGCTGTCGGTCTATGCTCCATGAATTTGACTCCATTGATCACTTTGAAAAAAAAATTCTAAACCAGGGACCCTGAATTCCAGAAATTACTGAGTGTATGAAAGCTATTGTGCAGTATTTCTGGTAGACCTAAAGGTACCCAAAACCTTTTTTACATTTTAGTTCTTATGCCGGAGAACAGAAAGAAACCTTTGTGTACACAGGCAGTAAAGGTAAAGGTCACCCTTGTTCGAAAGCAAGTCATATCTGACTCTAGGGTTCAGTGCTTAGCTCTGTTTCATTGCCGAATAGCCAGAGCTGTCAGCATCTGCAGATGTTTCCATGGACATGTAGATACCGGAGTGCATGGAACGCTGTTCACCTTCCCACTGAAATGGTCTCTATTTATCTACTTGCAATTTCTTGCTTTCAAACTGTTAGGTTGGCAGGAGCTGGGACAGAGGTGGGAGCTCATTCTGTTGTGCAGTACCCAGGTATTGGACTGCTGACCTGCCGCCTTCCAGTCAGCGTCTTAACCACTTGAGCCGCCCCAGTTCCTACACAGGCAGTATAATTCCCCAAAACACTGAATTCTACATGCTTAGTGCCAGTGGATGATATCTAAAGTTTTGGGGCAAGGAGCTATAACCTCCTTTAATGATATTCCTTGTCCAGTGAGCTCTTTCCTCCATCTTATAATTTGGTTTTGCTCTTGCGTATCCTCAAGACTATTTGTTCTTGCCATAAAGCTCTTCCTGGATCTCAGTTGACAGACTTGAAGCACATATCCATTCAGAGGATGTCGAGGGTCATTGTCTTGTTTAGTTCTCTCTGCAACTGCTGCTACTTCTCTCCTGATCTTAGGTGGAGTGATACCAACAAGAGGATATATTTTTCACCTCTGGGACTTGCTCCTGTACAATTAATTATTTTCTTAAAAATTTGTATTATAAGTAAAGAAGTTCCCTTTTGCCTTCTTATGGCAATTAAACAAACAAAGGTCTAGGGTGGAGAGAAGCTGAGATGTCCCCCAAAACATGACAAAATTGTTTCCATGCTCTCTCTGCCCCTGCGAATAAATAAATCCAAATTTCTTTTAAGCCACAAACCGTCGGATTTAGCCAAGTAGCTCTAGCTGTTCTCTTTTTGCTCTTTGTTTAGCCTAGTCCTGACATCACATGCTGCCACTTAGTTGATAAATGCGCAGCAGTAAATTAAAACCCAAATGTCTGCTGAGATGGGATGGGGGGGCACACATGAGAAACGATGCCTGACAATTTCCACATCCGGCTTTTCGGTGGTGCATTGTAGGTGCGGTTGTAACTTGGCACTGGCCTTGGAATGGGAAATGGGTCATTGACTGCAGATATGGCTGTGTCAAAAATAGCCCCCGGCAGTATGTGCTGCCAGACGGGAAGGAGGGAAGTACTTAATATTCCAAGCCCTTGAGGGGGCCATTCTGCAGTCAACACACCTGTGGAACATTTCCTGGTTTTTCGTCTCTATATATAGAATGCTAGTTCTCCGACGATACAAGGCAATTGCGCTCTTGAAGTGCCAACGCTGCGTACTTCCTTGCTTTCATGTGGTCAGGAGTTCTCTATAAGAGGAGTTCCCGGCATCCGGTGGTTTGCGCTGAAATGCCAGCGTCGGCATTATTTAGATCAAGTTCTTGCATGCTTGAGGTGGAAAATCCAGACGGCACTCTCCTCTTTTTATGAATTAATATGGGGCATTGTGTGGCACTAGCGAGTATGAAGTTGTTGGAGTGTTGGATAGGGAACCGGGTTCAGTTCTCCCATCAGTTATGAAATCTTCTGGGGGCAAGTCTGCTGGCTCAGTTCCAGGGAGAGCTTTATGACAAATATTCTTGAGTGTACACAAGAGCAAAACCAAATTAGAAGATGGAGGAAGGAGCTCAAAGGAGGATATGGCTGAACTCCCCAACGTCACTTGGAGGACCCTGAATAGGCTGAGGGTCAGAGTACCTAAATGCAAGACCAACAGGCTCAAGTGGCGCCTGCTGGCGGACAACAACACGCTGTGTGACTGTGGAGAGATACAGAATCCGCCTCATTTACTGGTCTGCTGATTATTACCAGAAGCACATACCCACAAAGATTTAATTTTGGCCAATGACGAAGCCAAGAAAGTGGCCTCATTTTTTACAGTCCATAGTTTGATCTGGACACGAAAGAAATAAAAGCTGCCTATTCTTTCCCAGCCTGAACCTGCCTCATATATTTCTGTGAAGATGTAATGCAGGAGAGCTGCGTATGTGACCATGTTCATTAGAAGAGGCAAGGCACGATATAAGTTTAATGAATCAATAAGTTAATTATCCTGCCCAAGTCTTGCTGAAGGAAATATTCATCGGTATTCTAGCAGCTGGCTATGCTGGCCCATCCATGGACACTCTTCCTATTTGATATTGACAGGACTTGAACTTGGAACTTTGAAAAGTTACTCTTTTTTTTGTACTCTAGCTTTTGAAACTGAACTCTAAGTTTTGCTCAAAGCTGGTATTCTTGAGAGAAACAATCTAGGTCAGTGATGGTGAACCTTGCCACTCCACCTGTTCTTGAATTTCAGTTCCCAGAAACCCAAGTCCCTGTGAATCCACATGAATGGGTTTACTGCAATACTCCAGGTGTTCTTGGACTTCATTTCCCAGAAGGCCAAGTCTCTCTGAATCCACCCGAATGGGTTTACTGCGCAGTAAAGCCATTCGTGTGGATTCACAAAATCTTGGGCTTCTTGGAATTGAAGACCAAGAACATCTGGAGTGCCAAGGTTCACTATCATTGGTCTAGGTACAGTGGTGGCAAACCTTGGCACTCCAGTTGTTCTTGGACTTCAATTACCAGAAGCCCAAGTCAGTACACCTGCTGATCAGGGCTTCTGAGAATTGAAGTCCAAGAACAGCTGGAGAACGAAGGTTCACCTCTGTGGGCTACGATAACACTATACATCCTGTCCTTTCCATGAGCTCCACGTTGCCTGGATCACTCTCTTTTCCTCTGCCCTTTATCTCCTCCGCAGTGCTATTGATGCACGCTGGTTCTCACACTCTTTGACCTTGCAGGCAAGACTGGCGTTTTATTGCTTCTCAAGAGCAGTGGAGAAATAATGATCTGGATCTGGATCACTGAGAGTGGGTGGTTGGTTATTCAGAATTCCTTTCCAACAGCTCGTCTTTGAGCGCAAACACAATGGGAGCAGGTAATCACAGCCAGACAATAAAACACATATATGGAGTTTCAACCCGGCCAGCACAGAGGTGATGTCTTCCCTCTCCTGTCTTCTGAGTTGCTTTTTAATCCAAACCAAGTGTTTGCATTTAAAGGATGTGATTAACTTCACACTTTGATGTCGCTGTCTTATGCTGGGCTCGTCTGCTTTGCAGAACATTAGTTAATGAGTCAGTAAATGGACAGGTGGCCCAGGCTATTTTTAACTTTGCTTGTCCTTCTGTTTGCTCTCATGTAGCCATTGCATGGAATGGAACATGACGGTCAGGTTGTCTTATTGGCATTGTTAGGCTTGTGGTAAGCATCCAGAGTGATAGGTGCTCATTATCATTAATCTGACCACATTGACCCAGCTTTCTTTGACATGGAAGATTGATAGCGGAGGACCAATGTTCCCTCTTGTAAGGTGAGTGTGGTTTGGCACAAACATGAATACTGTACATCAATTCAGTACATAATAGGAAAAGTCACAAAAACTGGAGCATTGCCAATGGAATGGAAGATCTGCATACACAGAGCTTTTGTTTTGTTCCTCACACCCAAACAATGTTGTGTTGTGTGCCATAAAGTTGGAAACAACTTATAGCCACTCTAGAGGGCTTTCAAGGTAAGAGAGATGTTTAAGGAGTGGCTTGACCTGTTCAACACCTTTTGCGAGCTTCCATGGCTGAGTGGAGATTTAATCCCACGTCTCCTGAGTCATCACACACACACACACACACACACACACACACACACACACCATTGCCAATATGATGCCGATCCACCTGATGGCAGACAAACGGGCGGAGATTTACCGGCGAAGGCGAGAAAATCAGGTGACGGAACGACACACAATTGTTATGGAAGCCAGGATAGAGAGGACAGCGCGATGGCAGCAGATCTGGGATACATCGACCAAAGGACGTCTGCCAGCTCGTGCAGGAGCACTTGTTTTTTCACTGTCAACGCTTTGATGCAGAACAGGAAATTCCACAGAAGCATCTTCGACGACAGTTGTCTCCGGAAGACATCATTGGCAAGATGTTGAGCAGGGAGACTACCTGGGTTGCGGTGTCCAATTATGCGGCTGGGGTCATCTTGGAACTTAGACGTGTGGAGAAACTGAGAAAAGGTCAGCCAGAGGCATAGAGGAGGAGAGCAAGTAGCCAAATTGGAGGAGGGTTTTAAATAGCCAGTCTGCCCCCCGCGAAGTAATGCCTGACGGCGGTTCCATAGGGTGGCAGGGCATAATGGGCTTTTATGTTTACATGCATTTCCATGTGTATGCATATAGATTGGGGACTGCAATGGCTTAGTGGTTAAGATGCTGAACTTGATGACTGGAAGGGTCAGTAGTTTGAGACCTGAGTGCTGCATAATGGAGTGAGCACCTCTGGTCCGTCCCAGCTCATGCCAACCTAGCAGTTTCAAAGCAAGAAATTGTAAGTAGATAAATAGGTACTGCTAGTCTGACCAGGTTATCCTGCTATGGTAATAGAGTAGACCATGCTGCCAGCGGCTCACTGCTGAGTGTCAGGTGGCGATTAACTAACCTCCCTGAGGACTAATGCCCTTGGGTGCCGAAGAACACAGGGAAGGATGATGGTCCTCAAGTAGATTGAATCTCACTTGAATCCATCTTGATGAAGGGCAGCAGCTTCATCAATACTGGCCTGGGGCTGATGAGGACTTTGCATGCCAAAAGGGCTCAGAGTCAGGACCAGAAAGTGGCTCGTGGAACTGGATCAGTGGTAATGAATGTCACACTGTGATGCGGAAGGCAGATGAATGGGCACAGCATTATACTCTCAGGACAGCATTCATGGCTGATTGCCATGATGATCACCTATATTCGGATTTGGATATGGCAGGAAAAGTAACAGCGTTTCGTGTGATCCAGTGTCTAATCATGCCTGCCACATGACCACAGCGCTTGCTCTTTAGCTGGCAATGGAGATGAGCACTGTCTGTCTAGAGTTGGATATGACTGGCTTTTGAGCAAGAGATACTTTTGTCTGTGCAGAAAGATGTGATTGTGTCACAGAACATCATTTTACTGCTAGGGGCTGTGGTGGCTCAGTAGTTAAGAAGCTCACCTTGTTAGCTGGAAGGTTGGCAAGTCGGCAGTTCGAGACCTGGGTACTGCATGAGGGATTGAGCGCCCGTCTCTGTCCCAGCTCTTGAGGACATGAAAGGAGCCTCATTTGGGCGTTCCCTGACATATAATAATACTAATACTAATACTAATACTAATACTAATACTAATACTAATACTAATACTAATACTAATACTAATACTAATAATAATAATAATAATAATAATAATAATAATAATAATAATAATAATAATAATAATTTACTGCTGTGACCTTTGCCATGTGGTATGACCAGAGTATGCAAAAGTTCATTCAGGTCACAGACAGAGTCTCCCAGTCGGCAGGGGTATCAAGGGTATTGGCCACAATCTTTGAGCCAGAGAAGACTGAAGAGTTGTGTCTACTTAAAATTTTTATCAGGATCTTAGTTAGTACTTTTTATCATTATTTTTCATGGTTGATCTCCATGATGATAGCCAAGATTCTGAATTGTATATAGCACTTGGAGAAGAATCATTATATTGGATGAAACCTTACTGCCTGGCAGAGTAAGTCACAACTAGAGTAGGGCCATTGCATCAATAATACGGATTCTGTGAGTCAGTTCCTCTGTAAATTCCAGAGATTTAATAGGTCTAATCTAGTTGCAATTTACTGTACTCAGCAGCAGGATTTCAGTCAATAGGCAAAATCTTGTTGGTGTAACTTTGCTGAGTGTAAACTAGATCAAGTGCTGGAAGCATTTAATTTAAAGCAATTAAAAGCTTTTAGTTTTACTATTAAAGCCTCTCCTCACTATGTCTTGAAGCTTCTGAAGGCTTCCTCAGGACAAAGCAAAACCTTGGAACCTAAAAGTAGGGTGATAGGAAACTTTTAATTACTTTATATTAAACGTTTCCAGCACCTAACCTATATTCCGGTGCATAATGGTAACGCCAATAAGTTTTGCCCAGTACGATTGATTGATTATTTTTTTAAATTATTTTATCATTTATAATATTATTTTTTATAATTGTCTTTATATTCATGTTTTTATCTCTTTTTGCTGTTTTCCCCATGGGAGCGAGGGCGGAACATTTTCGCTACATTCACGGCTGTTTTTACTGCATTTGCAGTGCTTCCAGCGTGTTTTTGGAGCTTCCAGTGGCAATGGCGGTATCCTCACTGTGGGCTGGATTAATTGGCACAGCGGGCTGGGGCCGGCTTGCAGGCTGTAGGTTGGGAACCCCTGGTTTACCCCATCCAGTTTTTTTCTAGCAGTGTAGAGGGAAGTCCAAGACTTGTTCCTGATTAGAAGCAAAGGAGGAAGAGGGGTGAATCCCCTCTCACCAGCCCCCATATTCTTGAACTTTGGTTGATGTTGTTTCTACTGTCTTCTGGAATTAGGATTTTGGAGTGCCAGTGTCCTGCAAAACGTCTCTCACTTGACCTGTCCTTGCATTATTGACTCCTTGTTTTTGCTGGTCGTGCTTGAAGATGTTGCTTGTTCTTCTCTTCTCACATTCTACCTTGGGGCTTCTTTCTTTTCTCTGCTTGCAGGAAACGCTACTTTTGAACTGGGAGCGACGTGGATCCATGGTTCCAATGGAAACCCAGTCTATCATCTAGCAGAAGATAATGGCTTACTTGGAGAAACAACAGATGATGAGAGGAGCGTGGGCCGCATTAGTCTCTACTCCAAAAATGGGGTGGCTTATCACCTCACTAATAATGGTCAACGGATCCCGAAAGATGTGGTTGAAGAATTCAGTGATTTATACAACGAGGTTAGTACTAGATGGCTCTGATGATACCTCTGGATTGCCCTAAAAGAGGTATAACCTATATATATATATATATGTATATGTATATGTATATGTATATGTATATGTATATGTATATGTATATGTATATATATATAAAAAAAGACTATGCCTTCCTGATCTGATCTTCTCTACCTATTTTGCACTGTTATCTCCTAGAAGATAGAACTCAGAGAGCTGAAGTACATTATATCTGGAGGATGTCCCTCTAGAGGAAAATTATGCTGGTAGACCCACAGTACAGGCCATTGATGGTGAACCTTGGCACTCCAGGTGTTCTTCAACTTCAATTCCCAGAAGCCCAAGTCTCTGTGAATCCACATGAATGGGTTTACTGTGCATTTTGATTGTTGTTCAGTTGCCCAGTCAATTCCAACCCTTTGCGACCCCATGGACCACCGTCCTCCAGGCACCTCTGTCCTCTGTCCTCCACCATCCTCAACCTATCCAGCTCTGTGCCCACTGCATCTACAATACCATCCAGCCATCTCATTTTTGCCCGCCCCCTTCTTTTGCCCTCCACTTTTCCCAGCATCAAGGCTTTCTCAAGCGAGTCCTCTCTTCTCATTTGATGTCCAAAGTACTTAAGCTTCATCTTTACTATTTGACCTTCTAAGGAGCAGTCAGGGTTGATGTACTGTGCATACGCGCAGTAAATCCATTCGTGTGGATTCACAAAGACTTGGGCTTCTGGGAATTGAAGTCCAAGAACCACCGGGAGTGCCAAGGTTCTCCATCACTGTCCTAATCTGTGAACTGTTGATGTTTGTTCTTCGGTCACTGCTGGCTTTCACACCTGTCTGGGCTGGAGATAGAAGTGGAGACGGCAATTGTAAAGCAGGGCAGGGGAAAATGCAAGACCAGGTGGATCCATGTCACAGAATGAGGCAGGGGAACATAGTGCCCTTATTGCTGGGTTAGGTTAGCAAAGTTGGCATGGGAAGCTTTCTATGCAGTATGATTTGTTCTGCTGAGGACTATTACTGTTACGAAGCAGCAGTTTTGCTTTCATCCCTTTCATTAGTTGGCCAGACGTTGAGTCACATCTTGATAAAATTACCTTTTTTGGCTTACAACTCCCAGACTCTCTCTGCTGACATACTCTGGATTCTACCCCTGTCTGGTATCTCCCCAAGTCCCCTCCTCAGGGCTGTGTGGAACCTTTGATCCTGGACATGTACACATTTGCCAGACCCTGTTTTATCTTGCTCCATCCTTTCAAGTGCCCTGAGAAAGCAGATTAAGTGGAGAGGCTGAGACAGGCCTATGGCCGCCCAGGGAGAGAGCTTGCTGCTGTTGTTTTAATTGAGGGGTTATCATTTTTGTTCTTGTTGATATTTATCTATTATTATTATTATTATTATTATTATTATTATTATTATTATTATTATTATTATTATTATTATTATTATTATTATTATTATTATTATTATTATTATTATTATTATTATTATTATTATTATTATTATTATTATTATTATTATTATTATTATTATTATTATTAATTGAATTTATATCCCGCTCTACTCTTATTGTAAAGATTTTTTTAATATGTTGTAAGTTGCCCGGGGTGGTAAAATATTCCAGGTGGGCAGGATATAAATGTAATAAATAAATAATATTGATCCTTTACTCTGCAGCAGTTTGCTCAGCCATTTAAATGTTGATTTGTTGTTGCCTGTAGGTGTTAAGTCAGAAGAGAATGCACAACTTTTCAAATTCACATTATGGTAGCCATGGTCGTTGATATCACCTGCTAGTTTACGTACATTGCAGGTTCTTAAATATTTGAGTCACGCACCTCCTGTGTGTGATGAACATGCGTAACAGCAACACTTCAGAGAGCTGGGGCGGAAGTGAGCCTTAGCTGCTTGTCAGAGCAGGGATCCATCTCTGGGGTTCTCCCCCATTCAAACTTAAATCCCAAAGACTCTGTCTCCTTTTGATATTGGCAAGAGGTTCCACCCCCCCCCCCTATTGTGATATCCATGTGCATAGCCATGTTGGGATCTGAGCTGTTGTGGATGTACAGTATCTGCATGTGTGCCTGTAATATTACAGTCAGTGGGTGGACAGTCAGGGGTTGAATGTGCTGCTGCCATCTGAATGCTTCATTGTAAGTGTGGCTGAATGCAATTGTATAAACAGGACTTGAATGCTTCTCCTCTTTCCTTTCCAGTTTCTTTTGTTTTTATTAATTTTATTTGTTGGACTTATGCCCCACACATCTGGGATGGACTCCAACTCTAGGCGGCTGTGTTGGCTGACCCGTAGCCCAGTCCAAGACACATGTAGTCCCTCCAAATTTGCTTGTTTATTGCATTGTTAGCAAGAGCCTATAGTTTATCAAACTCTAAAGCCTTTAAAATAATCACAAGTGTTTAAACTTTTAAAAGCCAGATGGAAATGCTGCTTTACAATCTAGAAAATCTGCCAATCTTTGAGTTTTTTGAGTGCCGAGTTTCCCCGCTTGCCTGTCTCGTAAGGGTTATGAAACACAGAATACCTTGGAGATGTATTAGTTTGATCCTCTTAGAACATTTCTAACACTACTTAGAATACTGGAAATTAGGGTTATGTCGCTGCTTTAAGCCTCTGCATACATACGCACACACACACACACACACCTTTTCAGCAATGAGTATAGACCGGTGTTTGAGTTTTTAAAAATTAAATCTTGTTGCCCGAGCAAAGCAAGAGAAAAAAGCAGTAAAAGCACGTCAGCTAACTAAGCTTTGAGCCAGTTGCTAACTGGGTTTTTAATGTGGTTTTGCTTGTCTTGTGAATGTGTGATCTGCTTATGGGAGGAAAGTAGCTTAGGAAAGCTGAGTGGCTTTATGCTCAGGCCAGTTTGCCACAGCTTTTTCAATGCTTTTTTGTTTTGTTTTTGCTAGGCACCATCTAAATCCAAGTGCCAGCCAAGCCAGCCTATGGAAATGTTCATCATCACATGCAGTGCAGTAGGGCCAGAAAGAGGCTGAGCTAGGTGATTCATTTAACCCCCTTGCCGTGCGTGCTATTGCGCTGTTTTCTGCCCAGAATGACATCTGTTGAAGAAGCCATACAGAAGCAGACCATCATCCAGCAATCTATTCACCTTCCCATTTGTGAACAGGACCCTTTAGATGTCAGCTGCTTGCTGTGTAGATTTCTTCCTCTATGATCAAAAGCAGCTTGGGTAACAAATACCACAACAGATCTTTTGATTTTTGTTACTGGGGTGCTTTTCTTTGTCCCAGCCAGCATAATGCATTGGGATCATAAAAAAACATCCTGTGTAAGTTTTCCAGCAAACCTTGATGCATCCTCTTTGTCAGTAACTTGACCCTATTCAAATAAAACTGAAATTTGTTCTAGTACCATGATGGCAAACCTTGGCACTCCAGCTGTTGTTGGACTTCAATTTCCAGAAGCCCAAGTCCCTGTGAATCTACATGAATGCGCAGTACATGCAGTAAACCCATTTGTATGCGCAGTAAACCCATTTGTGTTGATTCACAGGGACTTGGGCTTCTGGGAATTGAAGTCCAACAACAGCTGGAGTGCCAAGGTTCACCACCACTGTTCTAGTGGGATGAGTGCCGCAAAATAAAAATTCTTTGGTGGTCAGAAAATAACCCCTGCAATGCAAGATCTACTTAATTTATTTTATGTGATTTTATTTTACTTTTAGTTTGCAGCATACCTGTCAACCCGCGGCTCCGGAAAAACGGGAGCTGCGCACATCGCTTGTGCGCAGGTCACATTCCACGCATGCGTGGAAAGGTTTTACCCCTTCCACGCATGCGCGGAAGCGCTACGCCGCTTGCGCAGCCCTTACGCAAGCGACGTAGTGCTTCCGCGCATGCATGGAAGAGGTAAAACGCCGGGTTATGACGTCAATCGATGTCAATTTACGGGGTAATCCCGGCCAAATCGGGAAGGTTGACAGGTATGGTTTGCAGTATTAAAAGAGGTCAAGAGGTCAGCACTAGCTTAGAGTTTAATATGGCTGGCCCTGCTGCTGAAATAGCTAGTGAGAGAGCTGGGAGGAAGTGTTGTGCGCTTGTGATGAGTGTTAGCATCAGGTGCTGGTGGGTTGTGCTTCTCCAATGGGGTTAACATCTGTAGGAACCCTCCCTCTCCATTCCGGGGCTTAGAATGAGAATAATATCTGAGTAGATAGCTGATCATATTCATGCTTAGCTTTACATGGTACCTCTGAATGCTAACAAAGTGCTTTCCTAGTTCTGTGGCTGTGACAAAGCGATCATGTTCTCTCCAAGTAAAAGATAGTGTGTGTGTGTGTGTGTGTGTGTGGGTGTGGGTGTGGGTGTGGGTGTGGGTGTGGCAAGGGTGATATTTGTTTTGTGACTTCCTCATTCATAGTTTATGAGTTTCAGTGGATTTCAGTAGGCATTCCCCATCTCATGCAAGGTAGGCCATTTTTATTCTTGAATGCTTTCCCCTCCAATCTTGAGTTAGAAATTGGGTCTCAGGACATCCTTTATGTTCCAGCTTGGTGCCATCTGTAGGTGCTCGGCTGTGGGTCAAGTGTGGTGAGTACGGCAGTTAAACAGGTAGTGTACGCTGGCTGAAATCCAGTTGTAAGTTACAAGTAGAATAGGCTCATTGAGTCAATGGGGCTTTGGTGAGTCAAGATGTATTTAAAATTCAGTTGATTCTATGGGTGTTACCCTAGTTGGCTACACATTACTGGGTTTCAGCCAATGTATTAGTTAAACTGTGGAATTCTGGGTACAAAGATGTAACAAAGGCCACCCAATTAGATGGCTTCAAAAAGAGATGTGATAAATTCATGGCATCCTGGGCCCTCAGTAGCCTTTAGTCAGAATGGTATTAGTATATCACTTCCAGCACCAAAAGCAGAAAGCCTCTGAGATCAGTCCCTGCTAGGAAGCTTCCCATGGTCAACTCCTTAGCCGCTCTCTAAACAGAATGTTGGATTAAATAACTTTCAGATTTGATCTAACTGAGATCTCCCTTTGTTCTCACCATGGGATGGTCGAAAGTGAATACAGCCATTGTACATGAATGATGGAGAATGTGGGTGGTGTAAGAATGGTACTCTGTTTGACTCTGTACTCTGGCTTGCTAACCATTTTCATGTATGTTCCCCCTCCCTGTCCTGGGACAGGTCTATAACCTGACTCAGGAGTTCTTCCAGAGTGGTAAACCAGTCAATGCTGAAAGCAAGAACAGCGTGGGTATCTTCACCCGAAATGTCGTGCGCAAGCGCATCAAAGCTGATCCGGATGACTCAGAGGCGGTCAGGAGGTTAAAGCTTGCCATGATCCAGCAATACCTTAAGGTAATTCTGAGATTTTGCTTGGAAGGTCATAGGGGGACAACATGGGGGTGGGGTGGGGTGGGTGGGTTAGAAAGAGCAACTGGACATGGATGTTGCATGCTGACATGTTTCATTTAAGGATGTATTGCTTAAATCAGCAGTCCTCAACCTTTTCAAACCATGGGCTGGACCACACCCCTTTAGACAGGTGAGCGGGCCGGACTAGCACATAATTGCTGCCATAAAACACATCCGAGGTTGTCGCAAACACGTCCATTTCCAGTGGCGGTGGCGGCAGCTATGTGGGCCACATGAAATGGTGTCATGGGCTGGGCCCGGCCCACAGGCTGTAGGTTGAGAACCCCTGGCTTAAATGTTTCACTCATCACCCTACTAATATTTGAAAATATCTGAAGCTGCTTTATGCATCTCATCCCACATAGTAACTTTCTAGGTTTTGTTTAAGAAAAGAGGGTCTCCCCATTATTCTTGCTTGAGTAAGAATGTATTCTCTGGATCCATACCTAGACTTTTCTTGACCACTGTTTTTCAATCTCTGGTTTGCCAGATGTTTTCTGCTGTAACTCCCAGAATCCCCAGTTAGCCTGGCCAATAGTAAGGTTTTTTTGAGACTTGAGTTCCAAGATATTTGAAAGGTCAGAAGTTGAGAACCACCAGTTCATTTGTGGTTAGCTGGATGCTTCTGAAAAGCCAACAGGCTTTGGACCTTCCAAATGTTATTCTCTGCCTGTTTTGCCCTAGGTGGAAAGTTGTGAGAGCAGCTCTCACAGCATGGATGAAGTCTCACTCAGTGAATTTGGGGAGTGGACTGAGATCCCCGGGGCCCATCACATTATTCCTTGTGGCTTTATGAAGATTGTGGAGATCTTGGCCTGTTCTATCCCAGAATCGGTCATCCAGCTTAACAAGTCGGTGAAGTGCATTCACTGGAACCAGTCCATTAGCAAGGAGATAGAGCGTGTGGCTGACCACAACAATGACCGCATGGAAGTAGACGATGCTGGCTACCATGTACTGGTGGAGTGCGAGGACTGCGAGTTCATTTTAGCTGACCATGTCATTTTGACGGTGTCTCTGGGAGTCCTAAAGAAGCACCATGAGCACATGTTCAGCCCCTGTCTGCCTGAGGAGAAGGCCATGGCCATTCAGAAGCTGGGCATCAGTACCACTGACAAGATATTCCTGGAGTTTGAGGAGCCCTTCTGGAGTCCTGAATGCAACAGCATCCAGTTCGTCTGGGAAGATGAAGCTGAGACCGAGAGCCTCACCTACCCCGAGGACCAGTGGTACAAGAAAATCTGCAGCTTTGATGTCCTTTACCCACCAGAGCGCTATGGCCATGTGCTGAGTGGATGGATATGTGGGGAGGAGGCCTTGATCATGGAGAAATATGATGATGAAATGGTGGCAGAGACTTGCACCGATATGCTGCGTAAATTCACAGGTGGGTCATCCTTCATCTGTCCTTCCTTTGAAATATGGGTCAAGAGGAGAGCAATTGGGGTGGTGGAGGAAGAATGTGAGAAAGTTGGATAGAAAGTTCATTTCCGGATTTTGCCTCTTGATGGCTAGATCTAGGGAAGTTCTGTCTTAGCCTCAGTTGCCAGTCAATGGTGTTCCTTCCTCTGACCCAGGGTCCTAAGCTTAGATATTTCCATTTCTTGCTATTATAAATGTTTTAACTGGAGATGCTGAGAGGATTGAACAGCAGACCTTCATATATGCAAAAGTACACACTCTGCTTCTTTACTGTGGCCTTACTTTTCATTTGCAAGACAAAGCTTGCTTCCCTTAGGTCCAACCAACACTGGTGTGCAATCTCTTGCTGATAAACCATTTATTCCCTCTAGATCCGTGATGGCAAACCTTGGCACTCTAGATGTTCTTGGATTTCAATTCCCAGAAACCCAAGCACCCTGTGAATCCACACAAATGGGTTTACTGTGATTCATCCGGCCCGTGCTGCCCTCGTCGCTCCCGGAAGCGGAAGTAAAACGCACCCGTACGGAGGAAGGGTTAACCCGGAAGAGCCTTAACCCAGGAACAGTATTTTAGGTAGCTGATGCTTTACAGTTGTGAAGGAATCCTCTGGACCTGTGGGTGTCTAACACCTGTGGGTGTCAAATCATCGTGAGAAATAAGACTCTGCTTCTTTGATTCACTTTCATCCCTGAAGCACCTCTCCCTGTTTCTTTTTTTACTTGCCAGTCTGTCTTGGCCATTCTCTGGAAATTTCCACATTCTGGAATCCTTTGAGGCTGCCCAACTCATAGCTTTCTTGAACACATGCGCCAGCTCCCTCCTCCCAGTTCTGTTTTTCTTAGCAATGCATTTTATTCCTGATCTGAAGTGTACAGATCAGCATAGCGACAGGGAGTAATCAATTCAGAGAACATTGCGCAAAGAACAGAAAAGCTATTCTTGAGCAAGGATATTGAACAATGACTTCTCTAAACAAGCCCCTTTATGTATTAATTTGGGAATGTCAGCAGACATCTTTAACAAAATGAAAAATGACATGCATTTTTAGCAAAATAGTGTCCTTTGATTGCTCCATGAATACATCTTTCATTAGCACATAATCATAGGAAATAGTTATATTCTTTCCCAGAGAATAACTTTGGAAATGCCCACTAGAATAATTCTTCTTGCAAACCATATTGCCAGGTAAAGTAAACTTTGATTATACAAACAATGGGACTTGGTGGGTATGACTCCAATTTCAGCAGTCGCCTTGTAAGGCTGTTAAGGCTCTTCCAAGTTAATCTTCCATACGGGCGCATTTTACTTCCGCTTCCGGGAGCGACAAGGGCAGCGCAGGCCGGATGAATCGCAGTAAACCCCTTCGTGTGGATTCACAAGGTGCTTGGGCTTCTGGGAATTGAAGTCCAAGAACATCTGGAGTGCCAAGGTTCGCCATCATGGATCTAGATAAAAAAGTCCATCTCTAGCTGTTGAGATTGAAGTTCTTTCGCTGGCATTACTTAGTGCAGGGATGGTGTGTCTCTGACCTTCTAAGCTAGGTGTTCTTGAACTTTAGTACCTATCGTTTCAAGTTAGCGTGACTGTGGCTGAAATTGAGGGGAATTTGGTCACATGTCTCCAGTGGTGCAAAGGCTTCTTACTCTACATCCTTAACTTGTAACTCTTAAAAAGGTGGATGAATGTGAGGATACAGTATATGCTTTTACTCTTCTGCAGCTACGTGCCAGCTTGTGTGTGTGTTTTTGTGCTCTGTTAATGCAGGAAAGGAGTAGAGAATCTACATGGTGATTATTGTACCATAACTCTAGCAGAGTTGATTGTAGCCGAGCCTCACATATGCGCTGGGTTGTCTTTACTTACCTTCTTGCAGCCATTGCAAACCTTGGTCTGATACATCCATTGATGATTTCTAAGCTCATGTGGCATGCTCAAGAAGGACATTCATAGCCCACATGGGTGAGCACTCCACCTGTCTTGTCCAGCCTGACTCTACAGCAGATGAGCTCAAATTTTGAGCTGTCATCAAGCATTTATCTGCAAGGTACAGTAGAACTCCGTATAACAATTTTAATCCATGCAATGGAGCTCATTGCTATGCGATTTTCATTATTGTACAATCGTCCCTATGGAAAAATCCGTACAACGATTTTCCCTATGGATAAAAAAAATACAACAATTTTTTAATTTTAATTTATTTATTTATTTGTTCAATTTCTACCCCACCCAATCAGCCAAGGCCAACTCAGGGGGCTAAGTGGGTTTTTCACATTGAAAAATTGTTGTACGGATTTTTCCATAGTGACGATCTCTATGTAGAATGCCTTTTCCCCCCTCCAAGCTTAATCGCTATGCGATTTCATCACTGTATGGGACAATCGTTATACGGAGTCCAACTGTATGGGGATTCTAGGCAGGCTTCCCAGATTTGGTTTCCTGGTTCAACCATAGGTTTTTGGCAACCTAGCTTAGTTTCCTCTATGCCAGGTATAGCTGTTGTATATGCGCTCAAGTAGGCCAGAACATTCTTCCACAATCCCCCAGTCAGCCTGGTAGCTGTAGTCCCAAAAACCCCACAACTTTTTTGAGCTAGTTTTCTGAGTTGTAGCCATGTTGTTCGTGGGACTGCAGTGGCTCAAGTGGCTAAGATGCTGAATGGAAGGCGGCAGGTCAGCAGTTCGATACCTGAATACTGCAGGACGGCATGAGCTCCCATCTTTGTCCCAGCTCCTGCCAACCTGGCAGTTTAAAAGCAAGAAATTGCAAGTAGATAAATAGGGACCACTTTGGTGGGAAGGTAAACAGCGTTCCGTGCACTCTTGTGTCTAATCATGCCTGCCACATGTCTACGGAAACGTCTGCAGAAGCAGACACTGCTGGCTCTTCAGCTATGAAACAGAGATGAGCACTGTACCCTATTGTTGGATACGACTGGCTTTTGAGCAAAGGAAACCTTTACCTTTACTATTCATGTTGTTCAGACATATCAGATAAGAGACAAAACAAAAGTAAAAACAACAGCAAAACAAAAACATTGTGGCATCTTAAAGAGTAACTGCTATATTTTTTGTGTGAGCTTTTGTGGAACAAGTTGACTTCCTCAGACATAAGAATGGGACTACAGTAGACCCTCGAATAACGACGCTACTTGGTTCCCCAAGTAGCGTCGCTATAGGGGAAATGTCGTTGTGCGGTTTTCAATGGCAGCTGCGCCATCTAGTGGCAAAAAGCTGTCATTATCCGCACAACGACGTTAAAAAGTCATTAATCCGCACAACAACAGTTTTTCGTCATTGTGGGGATAGTCACATGGTGAGTGACGACGCATCGTTATGCGGAAATGATGCTATTCGAACGCATCGTTAATCAAGGGCCCACTGTACATGGTAGTCATTTATAGTGGCCTCAAGATAAAGAGATTGATTGAGTCAATGGGGAATCCTTGTGATGACATAAGACCCTTTTTAGGCATTGAGTCCTTTTCCATTAGTGGGGATTAGTTCAGTAACAATGGTAGGTGGGTGCAGAAACCGCTGGCTATAGATAACAACACAGATGCCAGTTGTGTGATTGAAAGTGGCAAGTCTCAGCTAGTGATATCTCAAGACCCTAGTAGGATAGCTCCTTTCCAGTGAGGAAGAGTACCTGGAATCTTGTTCAGACACCACTAGATAGAAATTGCCACATTGACTCATACCTTTAAGGTGCCACAACATTTTTGTTTTTATTCTTTGGAGGTTTATTTACTCCTGTTTTGTTTCTCGTCTGATTTTTTTCCAAGATGGGAGCTTGCCTTGCAAAGAATCCTGTCTACTGCTACAGTTTGGAAACTGTTGTGTTCACAAATCTTGGGAGAGTTATTTCAGCAACTGATCATAAATTGGCGCTTTGGGCCCCGCTCAGATTTCTGTGAAGTTTACCATACACAACCACTTGTTACTGGTGCCTTTTTCATTTCAGAAATGATTAATCTCTGGGGCTTTGATTTTCCACACAAGTTAGCAGAGTGGATTATTAGGATTTCCTGTCCAAACGTCCCAGACTTGAGCCGCCTGTGAACCATTGACAACAGCGTCTCTTTGTAAATCTGATTAAAGTGGTGCTCTATTCAAACAACCCACCGCCTTGTCCACAGTCCTTTGTCCACTAAAACACACTTTGCCATCTCTATTAGGCGTCTGGATTTCAGGGGAGCCAGAAGCTTTTAAGGAGATTATTTTAGTTGCTCCAAAAGCTCCTTTTGATCTTCCCATGTTGCTAGTGCTTTACATTATTATTCAGGGTGATGTTGGCTTTGAGATTGGAGTTTGGTTGGCTTTTCCATCACGGCACGTATTACAAGATAAAGACTTGGCCTGTCGTCATCTTGCAAAGTTTAAAACTGTAACAGGAGTTCATGGGAGCCAGACAACACAGAAGTGGACCACCACTAAAAAAAGCCCCTTTTTAATGTAGTCCTTGCTTTGAGTGGTTGTGGACCCTTGAACAATATTTTAGGTAGCTGATCATTAGGAAGGGTATAGAAAATAAGTCAGCAAGTGTCATTTTGCCTCTTTATAAATCTATGGTGAGGCCCCATCCGGAATACTGTGTACAGTTCTGGTCGCCATACCTCCAGAAGGATATTATGGAGTTGGACTAAGTGCAGAGGAGGGCAACCAGAATGATCAAGGGACTGGAACACCTTCCTTACCATCTGAGGCTGCAACGGTTGGGCCTTTTCACTCTTGAACGACGGCGTCTAAGAGGTGACCTGATTGAAGTTTATAAAATCATGCACGGTGTGGACAAAGTAGATAAGGAAAAACTGTTTTCCCTATCGCACAACACTAGAACTAGGGGACACTCCATGAAACTTTTGGGTACTAGTTCTCAAACAAATAAGAGAAAGTACTTTTTCACCCAGAGGATCACTGGTCTACGGAACTCCCTGCCAGAAGACGTGGTGACAGCTGTCAGTCTTGACAGCTTCAAGAAAGGATTAGACAAGTTCATGGAGGACAAGGGTATCAATGGCTATAATTATGGATACCTAAGAACAACCTCCGGGTTGGAGAGAGAGGCAGGATCTCTCTCGATGCCATTTCCAGGGAATCCTAAGCAGGTGAAGGCATCTGCTTGGGAATAATACCCTGAAGCAAATGGTGAGCCACTGTGTGAGACAGAATGCTGGACTGGATGATGGGCTCCTGTGGCCTCTTCCAGCAAGGCTGTTCTTATGTTCTTATGGTGCTTTACAGTTGTGAAGGAATCCTCTGGACCTGTTGGTATCTGACACCTGTGGGTGTCAAATCATCATGAGAAATAAGACTCTGCTTCTTTGATTCACTTTCATCCCTGAAGCACCTCTCCCTGTTTCCTTTTTTACTTGCCAGTCTGCCTTCACCACTCTCTGGAAATTCCCACATTCTGGAATCTTTTGAGGCTGCCCAACTCATAGCTTTCTTGAACACATGCGCCATCTCCCTCCTCCCAGTTCTGTTTTTCTTAGCAATGCATTTTATTCCTGATCTGAAGTGTACAGATCAGCATAGCGACAGGGAGTAACCAATTCAGAGAACAATGTGCAAAGAACAAAAAAGCTATTCTTGAGCAAGGATATTGAACAATGATTTCTCTAAACAAGCCCCTTTATGTATTAATTTGGAGATATCAGCAGACTTCTTTAACAAACTGAAAAAATGACGTGCGTTTTTAGCAAAATAGTGTCCTTTGATTGCTCCATGAATACATCTTTCATTAGCACATAAATTTAGGAAATAGTTATATTCTTTCCCAAGAATAACTTTGGAAAGGCCCACTGGAATAATGCTTCTTGCAAACCATATTGCCAGGTAAAGTAAACTTTGATTATACAGACAATGGGACTTGGTGGGTATGACTCTAATTTCAGCAGTCGCTTTGTAAGCCTGTTCCAGCTAGCATTTAGATCAGATGAACCATTTCAGTTGGGAAAACACAGAACCTTGTAGCATCAAACCCATTGCAGAATTATACAAATCTGGAGTCATTTTCATGCCAGGCTGTTTTCATGAGAGAGATGTAGATGTTTTTTTCTCATTTGGAATATCTGGATCTTGGTAGCAACATGCAGGACCAGCATTCCACAGAGGTCTGGAACAGAGTTTGAAAACATTACATTTCAAAATATCAAGTTGCAGAATCCCCCAGCTATCAGATGATCCCTGGCAATGCTGGTTGGAATATTCTGCAAACTGCTGCCCCCAAAAAACATTTTCCCCACAAGCCCTGGTGTGAAAGCTGCTTGTAATTTGAGGGGCCCATATAAGTAGTTACCTGAGTTACACTTTCCTCCTCAAGCAATGAAGGTTTCAGGTATAAACCCAAAAACATGGGAGGCAGTATACGTAGATCGCCCACATTTGCGCCAAAGCATCTCTGCTGCTACTGGTCATATCGAAGGAGAACGCCGCAGACATGAAGCGGCTAAGCGAGAACCACAAAAGCTTCATCAAACCCAACTACTCCTTCCACCATTTATTCAGTGCACAGTGTGTGGTCACATGTTTCATGCTCAGATCAGTTTATGGAGTCACCGGAGACACATTCATCAACTGAGAAAATGACTTCCAGGAAAAATGTATGCTCGGATATGAGTAGCAGCCGACGACAATGACTTTCTTCCCCAAGGATGGCAGATGTCTCCAAAATGCTCATGTTCCTGACAGCTTACACATGGGCTAGTATAATATTTCAAGTCTGTATGAATCATAGAATATTTGCCTAAATAGGCCAAAATAGTTCATAATATGCGGAGAGTTTGAATTTCTACTGGTTATTTAAAGACGGGTCAGCCAAGATCATTGAGGAAAAAGAATGTGTGGCTTACAGAGTTATGGGCTCTGCCACTCGTGCAGCCTTGGGCTAGCTGTGCAGTCTCAGAGCACCACTAGAGGAGGGGATTGGTAAACCACTTCTGATTACTTTTTTTACTTAATAAACCCTATGAGAGCCACTGTAAGTTGAAATTGAAATTGAATTGACAGTCTGCAGTAATAATTATTTTGGTCTAAATCCAGTTTGCAGGTCGGCAGTTTGAGACCAGGACACTGCATGATGGATTGAGCGCCTGTCTCTGTCCCAGCTCCTGCCAACCTAGCAGTTTGAAAGCAAGAAATTACAAGTAGATAAATAGGGACCACATTGGTGGGAAAAGATCTTGGGGACATGAAAGGAGCCTCATTCGGGCATCCCCTGAGTGGAGTTTCTCCAGCAATAATCCTTTCAACCCAGAATAATTTCTCACATGAAATTACTATTAGTTGTTCAATCATAAGTCAATGCTTATATAAATCCAGTTGATTTAGTGATCTACTTCAGTTGGAACTAGCAGTTGTCGCTTTATTGAGTAGCCAAAGTAGCATGGGTCTTTGTTATGGGTTAGCAAAACAGTGGTGTCTATGTAGTAGGCACAAGGTTAGTCAATGTGCTCTATTCTAAAACTGATTTTAGGTAATAAGGCTTAAGAGTGTCCTGAACAGCGTTATCTTTGGCCTTTCATTGTGGTTTGTTCCTTCCCTTAACACTGTTTCTTGTTTCCTTTTTGGTCTAGGGAATCCAAACATTCCAAAACCTCGGCGGATCCTACGCTCCTCTTGGGGCAGCAATCCCTATTTCCGTGGCTCTTATTCTTACACGCAAGTTGGATCTAGTGGGGCAGATGTAGAGAAACTGGCGAAGCCACTGCCTTATGCCGAGAGCTCGAAGACGGTTGTAAGTATAGCCTGGAAAGGGAGCCCAACAGTGTTTATGTCAAAATGAATGCTTCTGTCAAACCAGCACATAAGTTAGAGGCACTTCTGAAAACAATTTGGAGATAGTTTGGGTTGAAGCGTCTCAACTCTCAAAAGTGACCACCATGAAAGATGCCGTTGTTGAATCTGCAGGCATTGGAGGTTGGTGTAAGCTGTGGAGAAGACAAGGAAATAGGAGTTTTGGATTTTCTGAGCCACAAATACCATAATTCTCCATTCTGGGAGTTTTGCCTATCTTACTCCTAGAAAAAGAGTGAGTAGATTTTAGGTATCTGGGGAGCCTCACCTGACCACCTGTGGAACTTTCAACCCTGTGCTCCCCCCCATCCCTCCTGCTATCCTCCCTCCTTTAAGCAGTTTTCTGAAGGGGAAAAAGACCTCTTACACTATAGCAATTACACATATATACCACCCCATTGTGCTAAGAGCACTCTGGACAGTTCACAAGGTAATGACCATTTTTGCTCCCAACATGCTGGGTATTGGTTTTACTGACCTCAGAAGGATGGAAGGCTGAGTCAACCTTGAAACCCATCAGGATTGAGCTCACAGTGCCTGCAGTTTTGACTGCAGTACAGCAGTTTAACCACTGTACCACCCAGGTTCCTTAATGTGGCAATTTATAAAAAGTAAAATAAATTGTATGGGGGTTCTGGGTGGGGAATGCAAATCATGGCAGCATTGCCTCCCAGTGCTTCCTGGGGTGTGTGTGTGTGTGTCTCAAGGTGAGTTTTTGAACTTTTTTTTTTAAAGAATGGAGGCTTTAAGTTCTTAGAGCCCTCTGAATTGCCCTAGGGCAGTGATGGCAAACCTTTTAGAGACCGAGTGTCCAAACTCAACAGACTGTGTCCGTGCCGGATGTGAGCCGCTCGCCTTACCTGAGACAGGGAAGGGAGGAAGCGCTTCCATTGGGCTGCTAGGCAAAGGGGTGGGCCAAACTCTGTGCTGGGGAGAGGGAGGAAGTGCTTCCATTGGGCTGCTGGGCAGAGCGAACTCTGTGCTGGGGTGACGGTGCATGTGCCCACAGAGAGGGCTCTGAGTGCCCCCTCTGGCACGTGTGCCATAGGTTTGCCACCACTGTCCTGTCTGCAATCTGTATGCCTCAAATGGCCAATTCTTTTGCCATAACACGTCCCTCTCCTTGTCATGTTCCAGCCTATGCAGGTAATGTTTTCGGGCGAGGCCACTCACAGGAAGTATTATTCCACTACTCATGGTGCTTTGCTTTCTGGCCAGAGAGAGGCAGCTCATCTCATTGAAATGTACCAGGACCTCTTTCAGAGCAGAAACTGAGAGGCTTGAACTTTTCAGAAGAACCACTGACTTGTGATTTCCTTCAACAGTTGTGCATTCAACAAATTATTTTCTTTTCTGTCTCTCTTTTTTTAAAAAAATACCAATGGAAACATTTTTATCTTTTTATAAAAATAAAGCTCTTTAACTATTTTAACCTGTAGCTGGTTGATTGTAGCTTATTTTCATGTACTGTATCGTTAAACAGGAAAAAGTGTATTTCCTGTTGGGATGAAAGCTGTTTCTTTTTTGTGTAATTTGATTTTCGGACTGCAATTCTGGTGCTTTATTGGAGATAATTGCTCTCCCTGCCCTGGTATTGTAAGTGCCTTTTCTAATTAAATAAATGTTGTAATAACCACTACGCCCTTGTGCAGTTGTCATTTGTTGCATTGGGACTTGTGTGGAGAGCTCTTGTTACAACTGAATTGCTGTCCATCTGTGACAAAGTGAAGAAATGAAATACTTCACGGTGGCCCTTGAAACACTAGTTTCTTTTGTGTTACTTACACCTTGCCAAGAATTTCACAAAAAAAAGTTAGCTTGTGGATATCTTTTTCCAACCCATTGTTGAGGTCCTCTGTTAATTATCAGTCACTCAAAATGAGAGAAGAATGCCGTGTGAAACTTCACAACCTTTTCAGCCGGAGGTGATGGACTATTTCCCGTGTTTTCGATCAGCGCAGGTGTTACGAAATGCTGTGGTTATGTGATTTGGAACAGGTCTCTCCAACCATCGGGCCGCGGACCGGTACCAGTCCACGAGCTGTCCCAAATTGAGCTGTGGGGTGGCCTGTCATCAACGTACTCTGCGGGTCTGTTCGGCAAATGGAGCGAGAGCACAGGCTTCAGACATAGGAGATAGACAGGGGGCCGGGCCCCTTCTCCATGTCGCTTAGCTTCGGCCAGTCCATGGAAAAATTGTTTAGCATGAAAAACTGGTCCGTGGTTCAAAAAAGGTTTGGGACCCCTGGCTTAGAAGACAAACCTGTCCAGCTCTCAATACTTGCTTGAATTAAAACAGGAGTTCCCAGCCGGGGGCTGGTCATGCTCCCTCAGACAGCTTCGGGGGCCGGTTGGCTATTTTGCCCTTTCTCCACTACATGGCACTTCCTGGTGGGGTGGAGGCAGTGGGGGAGCCAAATGAAATGGTGTCATGGGGCGCATCTGGCCCTGCGGGGTACAGGTTGAGAATCCCTGAATTAAGAATGCACTGATTCCACCCCAAAATTCTTCTCTGGCATGGCCTGTAATTTAATTTTAATTTAATTTAATTTTCACGCTTATATACCGCTCACTCAGGCGGACCCGACTCAGGGCGGTTTAACCTGACATGCCTATTTACATTTCCTCTCTGGGTACCATAAAACGTTAGCAGGCAGACTGGTAGATCAGCTTGCCCCATGGAATCTAAATCCTTTGAATGGAAGCCAAACGCCCAGGGCGTTGTGTGGTTGGAATGCTGCTTTGAATGTGCTCAGCAACATCCTAAACATAAAGAGCTTTGTGTTAACAGGTAAACTGGTTAATCCCCTTAAAAGTAGACACCTGGCTATTTTTTAAATTAATTAAAGTACAGAAAAAAGATTGTAAAAACACAACAAAATAACCTAAAACAAGAAAAAAAAGATATAATACAATATACCGTTTTGTTGTTGTTGTTCAGTCGCACAGTCGATTCCGACCCTTTGCGACCCTATGGACCATCGTTCTCCAGGCACCTCTGTCCTCCACCATCCCCCTCAGTCCTCCCAGTTCTGTGCCCATTGTGTCTACAATACCATCTATCCATCTCATCCTTGGCCTCCCCCTTCTTCTTTTGCCCTCCACCTTTCCCAACATCATGGCCTTCTCAAGTGAATCCTCCCTTCTCATTTGATGCCCAAAGTATTTTAGCCTCATCTTTACTATTTGACCTTCCAATGAGCAGTCAGTGTTGATTTCTTCTAAGATTGACCTATTTGTTCTCCTCGCTGTCCAGGGTACCCTCAAAACTCTCCTCCAGCACCACATTTCAAAGGCATCTATTCTTCTGCGTTCAGCTTTCCTAATTGTCCAGCTCTCACATCCGTACATTACCACTGGGAATACCATTGCTTTGACTATTCTAATTTTTGTTTCCAAGGTGATGTCTCTGCTTTTCACCATGTTCCCCAGGTTTTTCATGGCTTGTCTCCCAAGAATCAGTCGCCTTTTTATTTCATGGCTGCAATCTCCATCTGCAGTGATCTTAGATCCTAAGAATGTAAAATCTGTCACTGCTTCTACTTCTTCCCCATCTATTCTCCAGGAACTGATCGGGCCAGTTGCCATTATCTTGGTTTTCTTGATATTGAGTCTCAAGCCAGCTTTTGCACTCTCTTCCTTCAAACCGATCAAGAGATTCTTTAGGTCTTCCTCACTTTCTGCCATTAAGGTGGTGTCGTCTGCATATCTCAGATTGTTGATGTTTCTCCCAGCAATTTTGATCCCATATTGTGATTCCTCCATCCCTGCGTTGCGCATTATGTGCTCTGTGTATAAGTTGAATAAGCAGGGTGACAAAATGCAGCCTTGTCTTACTCCTTTTCCTATTCCAAACCACTCTGTCATTCCGTGTTCTGTCCTAACTGTTGCTTCTTGGTTCCTGTACAGATTTCTCAGGAGGCATATGAGATGTTCTGGTATTCCCATCTCTTTAATCACTTGCCACATCTTGTTGTGATCCACACAATCAAATGCCTTAGTGTAATCAATAAAGCAAAAGTAAACTTGTTTCTGGTATTCCTTTGTTTTCTCCATGATCCAGCGTATGTTGGCAATGTGGTCTCTAGTCCCCCTGCCTCTTCTGAAACCAGCCTGCACCTCTGGTAGTTCTCTTTCCACATGCTGCTGAAGTCTATCCTGTATTATCTTGAGCATCACCTTGCTGGCGTGTGGGATGAGCGCAATTGTTCGATAATTTGAGCATTCTTTGGCATTGCCCTTTTTTGGGATTGGAACATATACTGATCTTTTCCAGTCCTGTGGCCACTGTTTTGTTTTCCAAATCTGCTGGCATATTGAATGCAGTAATTTGATGCCATCATCTTTTAAAGCTTTGAAAAATTCAACTGGGATACCATCATCTCCACTAGCTTTGTTGTTTGCAATGCTCTTTAGGGCCTTTCTGACTTCACTCTCCAGGATGTCTGGCTCAGGTTCAATTTCTTCATCATTGTGGCTATCAGGAGTGTTGAGTTCCTTTTTGTAGAGTTCCTCTGTGTACTCTTTCCATCTTTTCTTAATTTCTTCTGCATCAGCTAGCTCCTTTCCGTCTTTGTCCCTTATCATGTTCATTTTTGCTTTAAATGTTCCCTTGATTTCCTGGATTTTTTTGAAAAGGTCTCTGGTTCTGCCTCTTTTGTTGTTTTCCTCCATTTCTTTGCACTGTTCTTTTAGGTAGTTTTCCTTATCTCTCCTTGCTTTTCTTTGAAATCCTGTGTTCAAAAGATTGTATTTTTTCCTTTCTCCTTTGACTTTTGCATTCCTTCTTTCCTCTGCTATTTTAAGAGCCTCATCAGACAACCACTTTGCTTTCTTACTCTTCTTTTCTTTTGGTATGGTTTTCTTTGCTGCTTCCTGCATGATGTCCCTCATCTCTGTCCATAATTCTTCTGGCACTCTGTCTATTGAGTCTAAGCCATTGAATCTGTTCATCACCTCCACCGTGTATTCTTTAGGGATGCTATCTAGGTGATATCTGTCTGATCTCTTTGTTTTCCCTATTTTCTTTAGTCTAAGCCTGAATTTTGCAATCAGTAGGTTGTGATCTGAGCCACAGTCTGCTCCAGGTCTTGTTTTTGCTGACTGTATGGAGGTTCTCCATCTTTGACTGCAGAGTATGTAATCAATCTGGTTTCGGTGTTGGCCATCTGGTGATGTCCATGTGTAAAGTCGCCTCTTGTGTTGCTGGAAGAGGGTGTTTGCTATGACCATTGCGTTCTCTTGGCAGAACTCTATCAGTCTTTGCCCTGCTTCATTCTGTGTTCCAAGACCGAACTTGCCTGTTATTCCCTCCACTTTTTGATTGCCTACTTTGGCATTCCAGTCTCCTAAAATAATTTGGACATCATTTCTTGGTGTTTGTTCTATGAGGTGTTGTAAGTCCTCATAGAACTGGTCCACTGTGGCTTCATCTGCACCCGTGGTTGGTGCGTATATTTGGATCACAGTGACATTGAAGGGTTTGCCCTGAAATCTTACTGACATCATTCTGTCATTTTTGAGGTTGTATCCCATTACTGCTCTTCTCACTCTTTTATTGACAATTATGGCTACTCCATGTCTTCTAAGGTTTTCTTGTCCACAGTAGTAGATGTGATGGTTTCCAGAGCTGAATTCGCCCATCCCTGTCCATTTCAGCTCACTGATTCCCAAGATGTCAATGCTTATTCTTTCCATCTCATTTTTTACCACTTCTAGTTTACCTTGGTTCATTGATCTCACATTCCATGTCCCTATGCAGTATTGCTCCTTACAACATTGCATTCCTCCTCCCTCCTTCCTGTCCCCCCCTCCCTCCACTCTGTGGTGTTAAGCATCCTGTATCACCTAGCCTGCCCCTTTGTTTGCCCCTTTGTTTTGCCTTTTGTTTTGGTCAATAGGGTTCTCTTGGCAAGCTTTGTGGCGTGGTTTGCCGGTTTCTACGCCATGTTTTTTCTCGCATCATACATCATATCACAGTTTTAAAAATTTAAAACAGTTTAAACAACATATTATCATGCATACTTATCACACTCTAAAACACAGTCTCTATGTTAATTGCTATATTAAGTCAGTGTAAAGTCTCTATGTCAGTTGCTATATTAATTCCGCTACATTTTTCACATCAGCTACTTATCCTTGTGTCCTCACTCCCCAGGTGGGGTTGTTGTCTCTGGGCCCCTTGCTCCCGTGACATCGCAGTGGCGAGCAGTGGATGTTTTCCCCGTGGGTCAGCTGTTCCTCTTCCTCTGCCTCTGGCGGCGGTGGTGGATGGTGACTTTTCCCGCCGCCTGCCTGGTCTTCTTCACCCCCGGCTGGGGTGGTCTCGCGGCTGCTCCTGGCCGCGGGTAGCCTCCTCGCGGTGGCGGCGGTGGTGGATGGTGACTTTTCCCGCCGCCTGGCCGGTCCTCCTCACCCCCGGCTGGGGTGGTCCCGCGGCTGCTCCTGGCCGCGGGCAGCCTCCTCGCGGCGGCGGCGGTGGAGGATATACCGTATTTGCCAGAATATTAGACACATTCTGTTTTTCCAGTGTATTTTAAGGGAAGGAGAGTGCATCTATATGGCGGCAAATACGGTATTTGCCAGTGTATAAGATGCACCCGAGTATAAGACACACTCTATTTTTCCCTGTGTATTTTAAGGGGGGGAGTGTGTCTTATACAACAGTAAATACAGTAAAACCCCAACTTACAAATGCCCCGAGTTACATAAAATTCGACTTACATGATGATTTTGTGCTAAAACCATGTCCTGATTTACACAATTTCCTATGGGTTTGCTTCGAGTTACAGAAAGATTCTTTTTCCTATGGGTTTGCTTCGAGTTATGTAAAAATTTCATTTTTCCTATGGGTTTGCTTTGAGTCACATAAAAAACCGATTTAAGCAAAAGCCTATGGAACGGACTTTTTTTTCGTAAGTAGGGTTTTTTACTGTATGTTAACTTTCTGCATGCACCTACAACCAGTGGAACTTGTAAACCTCCATTAAATATTTTTGATATCATTAATTTTTTATATTCGCCCCCTCATTCCAAAAAGATATGTCTGCTAAAACAACCATATCGATAAGCAACACTCAAAGATCAACTGAACACTTGGTTATACCTCCAGATGCTGTGCAGACATGTATTTTTAACAGTACTTTGTGCATCAGTTCAGGTTTCTACACAACTCTGTTATTTCAGGTCTCTTAATTTGTGGGATGTTTCCACTAGAGAGCTCAAGGTGCCAGGAAAGGAGGAAAGAAAAGCTACTTAGAGAAGCCTTCAGTGAGATTTTCCAGCTGTTTCCAGGCCATGTAAAGAGGGAAAGGATGGCAGAGCAGTGACCACGACTGGAGAAAATAGAAGCCACCTGGTTCTCTTTATGCTTCTGAAATGAACTCTGAACTGCAACATAATCTGATTTTTGAAATTGTCTTTGGAACAAGCTTTGCAATTACAATTTGTTTGTATGTTTGTTTGTTTTAATGACCATGCAAAAGCTCCTGATTGCTTCTGGGAAATGGAAGAAACCGTCTGAGTCAAAACTATGGGTTAATCTCCCTAAAGCCAATTAACAAATGAACTGCACAAACAGAGCATTGGTGTATGAATCGTCCTTTTGTATTCAGCACGCTCCCATCCATCATCTTTGATTCATTTGCTCTCTTTGTCCTCCAGCCTGGAGATAGAAAGATAAAGTCTCCATTGAAAGCAAGATCTTGTGCCTCTATCTGGGTATGAGAAGGATCCTCTGGATAAGAACATAAGAACATAAGAAGAACATAAGAACAGCCTTGCTGGAACAGGCCACAGCCCATCCAGTCCAGCATTCTGTCTCACACAGTGGCTCACCATTTCCTTCAGGGTATTCCCAAGGAGATGCCTTCACCTGCTTAGGATTCCCTGGAAATGGCATTGAGAGAGATCCTGCCTATCTCTCCAACCCGGAGGTTGTCCTTAGGTAGCCATAATTCTAGCCATTGATAGCCTTGTCCTCCATGAACTTGTCTAATCCTTTCTTAAAGCTGTCAAGACTGACAGCTGTCACCACTTCTTCTGGCAGGGAGTTCCATAGACCAGTAATCCTCTGGGTGAAAAAGTACTTTCTCTTATTTGTTTGAGAACTAGTACCCAAAAGTTTCATGGAGTGTCCCCTAGTTCTAGTGTTGTGCGATAGGGAAAACAGTTTTTCCTTATCCACTTTGTCCACACCGTGCATGATTTTATAAACTTCAATCAGGTCACCTCTTAGACGCCGTCGTTCAAGAGTGAAAAGGCCCAACCGTTGCAGCCTCAGATGGTAAGGAAGGTGTTCCAGTCCCCTAATCATTCTGGTTGCCCTCCTCTGTACTTTCTCCAACTCCATAATATCCTTCTGGAGGTATGGCGACCAGAACTGTACACAGTATTCCAGATGGGGCCTCACCATAGATTTATAAAGAGGCAAAATAACACTTGCTGACTTATTTTCTATACCCTTCCTAATGATCCCTAACATTGAGTTTGCTTTTTTCACTGCTGAGGCACACTGGGTTGACACCTTCATTGAGCTGTCCACCAGGACACCAATGTCCCTTTCCTGGTTTGTCGCAGAGAGTTCAGACCCCATCAGTTTATAAATGTAATTGGGGTTCTTTGCCCCAACATGCATCACTCTGCACTTACTAATGTTGAAGCTCATTTGCCACTGTTTTGCCCACTCCCCCAGTGTCAAGAGATCCCTCTGGAGCTCCTCACAATCTCTCACAGTTTTCACTACCCTGTATAATTTAGTGTCGTCAGCAAATTTGGCTACCTTGCTTTTTACTCCTACCTCTAGATCATTTATGAAGAGGTTGAAAAGCAGGGGTCCCAGTACTGAACCTTGGGGGACCCCACTCTTTACTTCCCTCCACTTGGAGAAGTGTCCATTTAGTGCTACCCTCTGTTTCCTGTCCCTTAGCCAGTTGCTGATCCAGGACAAGACCTGTCCCTTTATTCCATGACTGGTAAGTTTATTCAAGAGCCTTTGGTGTGGGACCTTGTCAAAAGCCTTCTGAAAGTCCAGATAAACAATGTCAACTGGATCCCCCTTATCCACATGCTTGTTGACACTCTCAAAAAATTCCAACAGATTAGTGAGGCATGATTTGCCCTTGCAAAAGCCATGCTGGCTCTCCTTTAGCAGTGCCTCCTCTTCTATGTACCTATTAATTCTATCTTTTAGGATGGTTTCCATCACTTTACCTGGGACACATGTCAAACTGACAGGCCGGTAATTTCCTGGATCACCCCTGGATCCTTTTTTGAAAATTGGTGTTACATTCGCTACCTTCCAGTCATCAGGCACAAAGCCTGATTTGAGGGAAAGATTATATATTTTGGCTAGGATATCAGCAATTTCATCTTTAAGTTCCCTGAGAACTCGTGGATGGATGCCATCTGGTCCTGGGGATTTGTTAGTGTTTAGCTTAACAAGACATGCAAGGACCTCCTCCCTGGTTATTTCTATCTTGCTTAATTCTTTGGTTTCCCTCCCTACGAAGATAGGTTCTGTTTTGGGCATGTGGTCTCTATCATCTTCAGTGAATACTGAAGCAAAGAATTCATTGAGTCTCTCTGCAATCTCTGTTTCCTCTTTAATAACCCCTTGCCTTCCATTGTCATCTAATGGTCCAATGGCCTTCCTAGTTGGGTTCTTACTTCTAATGTACTTAAAGAAGTCTTTGTTATTCCTCTGAGTATTTTTAGCTATACGCTCCTCAAAGTCTTGCTTTGCTTTCCTGATTGTTGCCTTGCATTTGTTCTGCCAGAATTTATGTTTCAGCCTGCTGTCCTCATTTGGACAAGCCTTCCATCTTCTAAATGAGCTTTTCTTGCTCTTGATCACTTCCCGAACAGCTCCTGTAAGCCACATTGGAGTCCTCTTGGACCTGGCAGTGCCCTTTTTCCTTTTGGGTATGCATTCCAATTGGGCCTCTGTTATTGTTTTTGTAAACAGCCTCCATGCCTCTTGGAGTGTTTGGACTCTCTCAATTTTCCCTTTCAGTTTCTTTTTTACTAGTTTCCTCATCTTTGGGAAATTTCCTTTTTGAAAATTTAAGGTCTCTGTGTTAGATTTTATCAGTGACTTGCGGTCTATGATCAAGTTAAACATAATTGAGTTGTGGTCACTGTTCCCTATTGGATCAGTCACATTAACATCTTGCACCAGATCCTGAGTATTACTCAGGATCAAGTCAAGGATTCTTGTACCTCTAGTTGGGTCTTCAACCATCTGTCCCAGGGAACAATCATTGAGCATATCTAGGAACTTTATCTCTTTATCATGTGCTGAACAACAGTTCACCCAGTCTATGTGAGGGTAATTGAAGTCCCCCATTATAACCAGGCTTCCCTTCTTGGATGCCTCCTTTACAACATTCTCCAACTGCCAGTCTCCCTCAAGAGTTTGGGTCGGAGGCCGATAGTATATGCCTACTGTTAGACCATCCTTGTGGCCTGGTACTCTTACCCACAGAGCTTCTAAAGGATGTAATCCTTATTGCTCGGCTGGGGAAGGGAGAGCTTTGCCTGGAGCACAACGTGGATAGCCAGGTCTTATTTTGACTAGGCTGCACCCTGCAGTCAAAACACCGTCTGAGAAATGTAACCCTTCCAATTTTATTGTCTGATAAGGTGATTCCCTTTCTGTGTTTGCTGTGGTTCCTTTCCTGCATGGAGATCCGGTGTGAGTCTGAGAAGACCTTTGTCACGGTGGAATCTTTGTATGTAGAGCTGCCATATGTAATGGAAAACCGTGAATTTCACGTTTTGTATCTGCCCCACCCGGTTCCATAAAAACATTGAAAATTCACGGTTTTCAAATCACTTGATTTGAAAAAAAAATCACGCATTTTCTTGCACTTCTATTGGAACCACCAACAGGTGGCAGCAGCAACAGCAGCTTGGTGAACAAGGAAGAAAGAGGGAGGAACGCGCCTTTTTCTTGTGGCGTCTGTAGCAGTAGCCGTTACACGAATACTGCAGAATGGAATGAGACATGCACCGATGAGGACTCGGGTTTGGGCAACAACAAAACAAAGAAGGTGGCTTCATTTTTGGAGTCCAGGGTTTGATCGGGAAATGAGAGAAGAAGAAGAACTGGAAGACGCAGCCTCCTGGGTTGCACTCTTGTCTGTAATAATAATTACTGTCAAAGTCAATTCTGATTTACGCATTCTCTACCTAGAAAACTTTCCAGGGTTTTCTAAGTAGAGAATACATAGAAGTGCTTTACCATTCTCTTCTTCTGGGGGCAGCCTGGGACTACTGCACAGCTTGGTCAAGGCCAATCAGGCTACCTCTCCCCCCCCCCCCCTGGAAGGCACAGGAGGGAATCAAACTCCCAAACTCTGGCTCTGCACCTGGATACACTGAGCTGTCTAGCCACCTTTTCTATCCATGGCCCACTAGAAATAGTGTTCATTACAATGTTGCCGAACAATGGCAAAGTATTTTGGCGGTTGGGGTTAAAAAAATAATGTAATAATAACGTGCCTTTCCCTCGAGTGGGCCCTATTGTTCTTCGGAGTTGCAGCTCCCTGGCTGGACAACCCAGGCATCTCAATACGTGTACAAAAGGTAGTGTCGAGCCAAGTAATCACTCCAAGTCTCTTCAGGTATTTTAGAAGTATATTGAAAGCATAGCAAGATTCAGGATACAGTCCATCAAAAGCTTAGAAAGCATTTCAAAACAGAAATAAAGCAAGCTGCATGTTCAAGGGAGCCCACGGGCCCTCCTTTCTACATTTTGGCAGCATAAAAGCACAGCATTCCAGAGAGTGTCTCTGTGTCGGCATGTGCGTGAGTCTCTGGGTTATATCTCCTCCCACAGGGTCCACCTTTGGCCCTCCCCCTTAGGATTCCAACCAATGATATTACAGCAAGACATTTCAATCACATATTAGGTTTCATTTCACTAAAGCCACAAGGCAACTCAGGAGGCAAGGATGTTTACACATTTTCTCTCTCCCCCCCCCCCCCCCCCCGATTTGAAGTCACCAATTTGAATGAGAATAAAGCACAGGGTATACTTCATTCTGTTACAAGAAATACTTGCACCAAAAGTAGGGAAAGAGAAAGGTTTCATTATTTATGCATACGGGAGCTCCTCTTACAGCAAGAGGTGCAAAAATATAAACAGACAAAGGCTTTTATAGACCAGGCCCAAGAGACAACCAAATAGACAAAATTCACAATCGGCCAGACCTGGTCTGGTCTTTTGCTTACCAACTCACACCTGCTTCCTGGCACATACACAAAGGCATGGAGAGTGGGCGAGGGGAACTTTTTTACACTTAGTTCACTTAAAGTTCAAAATGGCTTTTCTTTGGCTACGACGATGAGATACCATGTAGATCAAAATCTGAGTTATGTTTTGCCCACAGGTTAGGATGGATGGTAGATATGAGGACAGGTCAATGCCGTCTTGAATTGAATAGCCTCCACACGCTTCCAGTGAAAGGAATGGAGGAAATCTTCAGAGACAAAACAGCAGCCTCTTGTGTATTGGAGGTCCTGGGAAATGTAGGTCTTCAAGGTGCCCAGTGTGTGTGATCCTCAAACCCTCTTTTGCAAGTGGCAAGCCTTTTTAAAAGTAGAGCTTGGAAACAATACTAGAATTAAAGCTCTGCATAGTTCTTCTGTCAGGTGAATTCTAGGAGTTATAGTCTAAAACAGGGGTGTTCTTGGACTTTGATTCTGAGAAGCCCAAGTCAGCACACCTGCTGTACAGGGCTTCTGAGAATTGAAGTCCAAGAACATCTGGAGAGCCAAATTTGCTGACCCCTGGTCTAAAACATGGTTACTCAACCTTAAGTCCCCAGATGTTCCAGGTGTTCTCCAGAACACCTGGAGGCCCAAGATTGAGAAATCCTTGCGTAAAAGATAAATTTCTGGTTTACTTTGAAAACATTAACACCATCTTGCTGCAGCAAAAGTGGCATTTTCCAAAAGGAGCAAGTTGCTACCCTCATTTGCCTCTTCCAGAAAATGTTATGTGCTAACAATACAGTGGAGATAGTCTTCCCTGCCCAATAGATTAATATTTGGAGCTACACTATTCAAAAACACGGTGGATGACATCTCTGCCTGTTAATTTCTTATCTTTTGTAAAAGTTGTCAGTGCTTTGAGAGCAGAAATCTTGAGTTAAAGGATGTTAACAGAGTCCTGAAGTCATGCTGCATCTTGAATTATTTAAGCCTCAGTTCCTGAGACACGCTGGTGGCAAACCTTGGCACTCCAGCTGTTCTTGGACTTCAATTCCCAGAAGCTCTGATCAGTAGGTGTGTGACTTGGGCTTCTGGGAATTGAAGTCCAAGAACAGCTGGAGTGCCAAGGTTCACCACCACGGAAATGTGCCCTCAAATAGGAAAAAATAAGCAAGCATCACCATTGTTCATGAGAAATAATTGTGTGCTGCTCAAAATCTTTTCACGATTGAGTCTTTCCATCTTTGGGGGACTTGCTAAGGGGTCTTTTTACTCCTCTGGGAGACCACTCGGTGAATGCTGCTGCTCAACATCATTTGAGAAATGTGTCCAACCCAGTGCTTTATTATTTATGCAATAAATAAAAATACTTGCAGGGTTCTTTTCACATTGTGTCTCCCTTCCCGCCATTTCTGTGCAAATATTTGCTGAGAGACATGATCCCATTCAACACATGTCATCAATCAAACTAGCTTAAGTCAATAAAAGGCTGAGCTAAGCTCAGAAAGAGCACGGAGAGAAGCTGATGTAATTCACCTGTGCTGATCGGTGGTGTAGCAGAGCCTTAGTTTTGAGATCAGAAGCCCTAGAACTGTGATGGTGAACCTTGGCACTCCAAATGTTCTTGGACTTCAATTCCCAGAAGCCCAAGCACCCTGTGGATCCACATGAATGGGTTTACTGCAATTCATCTGGCCTACACTGCCCTCGTTGCTCCCGGAAGCGGAAGTAAAATGCGCCCGTACAGAGGAAAGGTTAACTGTACGGGTGCGTTTTACTTCTGCTTCCGGGAGCGACGAGGACACGCGGGGTGGATGAATCGCAGTAAACCCATTTGTGTGGATTCACAGGGTGCTTGGGCTTCTGGGAATTGAAGTCCAAGAACATTGGAGTGCTAAGGTTCACCATCACGGCCCTAGAATTTCTTGGTTAGTAGAGCCAATGATTAGTCTACTTGTCCCGCAACCGCCTTCTTAATTTCATTGCACACTTTACAATTCTGTGGATTTCCCCAGAAACAGTAAGCTCTTCTCTGTGGCCCATTTGCAAATAGTTAACCACTTCACCACTATAACTGGTCCATGCAGTCTGCAAGATCCCTGGCTTTCAGGGGCTAGAAATCATCTGTTCTCCTTCGTATAGTTTGTGAATCCACACTCATGGGTTATGCGCCTGCGCAGAACGGCCGATCGGAGGCTTGAAAAGCTATTGGTCAAAAGTTTTGGCGGTAAGACCGCCCACCGTACCGCCCACCCTGAGGCGCCCGCACGCCATTTTACCTCAGTTCTCTTCTTTCCGCCGTAGCAGCAGGATGATCGTTGAGAGCTTCCTCAATTTTTTCGCCCTTCTGAGGGAAAGTCTTTTGGCAAATTTCACAATTTTTCTCGGTGATCTTGTCCTTCAGGCAGGATCGCCACCCCGGTGCTGTTTCTTCCTTCTGGTGGACTCAGTCACCTACTCGCTTCGGTCACCGTTTCCCCCCTCAAGGGGGTGGCGGCTGGCCAGCCCTTCGGGGTAACCGCGTTCCAGAAACTTCCGTTGGAAGAATTTTTTCTTTGATGGCCGCGGCCTTCAAACAGTGCTCGGCTTGCCTGAAAAAGTTTCCGGCTTCCGACGGGCATAGCCTCTGCCTTTTCTGCCTCGGAGAGTCTCATCAGAGCCAGTCTTGCCCTCACTGCAAGAAATTCACCCGTCTGGCCGTGCAAAACCGGAGCTACCGGCTGAAAGCTCACCTGATGGAGCTCTCTCTGGCCCCCGTCGCGGCCGCTTCTACCTCGGCTAGTGTCTCTCAGCCTCCTCCGCCTTCGTCCTCTTCTTCAGCTACCATCAAGAAGAAGAAGAAGAGGGACAAGAATGGAGAGAAGAAAAAGAAGCGCGGGTCGGAGAAGAGGCGATCGCTCCCGCCTACTCCGCACACCCCTGTGTCCCCGGGACCCTCGCCTCCATACTCGATCGCGAGATGTCCGTCTCCTGGGTCTTCCATCTGGGGAGGACGGTCTCCTCGGGATCGCCTGAAAAAGGACGCAGGGCTGGGGCTCCAGCTCACCCACTTCAGGTACTCCCGTCACCGCCTCGTGGGACGGCCCGCTCGCCTATGAGGCAGGCCTCCGTCTCCCCAAGGCCCAGGACTCCGACGCTCGACGACGCGGCAATCTCCATGCCGGCCACCATTTCGTCGCCGATTCTACCGCCCACCGTTTCGTCGCCGACTCTGCCAGCCACTGTTTCGTCAGCCACCGTTTCGTCGCTCCCGACGGTGGGGGACCCATCCCAGATGGAGTTCCTGAAGGGGATGTTTGAGGTCATGGCTCAGACTTTTGCCAACCAGTTTAAGACCTCCATGCCTGCGGCCTCTGCGGCTCCGGTATGCTGGCCCTGCTGTGGTCCTTCCGACCTCCCGAGGGTCGAGGGTCCGCTCCGCTGGCCCACCCACATCGTCGCAGGATGGTCCAGACGTTGAAGCGGTGGACTCCCATCCCGCCGGCCCGCCCAGGCCATACTGGCGCGGTCCCGACGTGGATGCAAGAGTTCCTCCCTCGTCCTCCGATGACTCCAGCGCCTCTTCGGAGGAGGACGAGGGAGACGTCGACGCCGAACGGACGACGGACCAGGCCATCGGCGCGGTTGACCCACCGCGTGGTGAGGATCAACGCTAGCTCACGGCCATGCTGACGCACCTGGGGACCGCGTTGAACCTGAAGGTGGACCAGCCACCACTGGAAGGTGAGGACCAAATGACCGTGAAACTGGACAGACGTGCGGTACGGCCGGTCCATATCACCATGCTTCCGTCCATGCTGACGTCGGCGAAGGCGACGTGGAGGAAGCCGGTGTCAGCGCACTCCGTTTCGTCCAGGCTCGACGGCATGTATAGAGTCCTGGACGAGAACGTCGAGTTCCTGCAGGCGCACCCCCTGCCGAATTCCCTGGTGGTCAAGGCTTTCCAACACAGGACGGCCACCAGCGGGTTCCCGGTGCCTTCGACCCCGGAAGGGAAGAAGCTGGACGCGGTGGGCCGCAAATTCTACGCCACCGGTTCCCTCTTCCTCCGCGCCGCCAACTACTCGGCTGCCATGGGCCTGTACCAGTCTCACCTCTGGGAGCGAGTGAAGGCTGAAACGGCGACGTTACCTGCCGACGCCCAGAAACGGATCGACGCACTGGCATCCGAGGGCGATTTCCTGGCGGAGCAACAAATGCGAACCGCCAGGCATATAAATGACTATGCGGCGAAGGACATGTCATCTGCGATCCTGCTCCGTCGCCACGCCTGGCTTAGGGGCACCTCCCTCGATGATGCTATGAAGAAGCTCATCGAGGAGTTTCCCTTCGACGGGCAAGGCCTTTTTGGACAGGACACGGACAAGGTCCTCAATGAAATGCGGCAGACCAACTCCACCGCCAAGTTTCTGGGGCTTACCACGCCGGCTCCGCCTGCCAGGCCGAGGTTCCAGCCCTTCACGCGGCGCTACCAGGGAAACCCGCAACAACAGGGTGGCCCCGTGGAGCAGCCCAGGTCTGGCTCTTACAAGCAACGACACCAGCATAAACCGCGCTACCAGCCCTACGGGCACGGCAAGCGTTCGGACGCTAAGTCCAAGTCGCGCGTTTGAAGCTGCGACGGCCAAGTCTCTCGCGCTCCATCTCCCGTACCTCCCCCTCCGGAACTTCCTCCAGGTATGGTCAGGCATCACGGACGACCGGTGGATCTTAAAGATCTTGTCCTCTGGCTACGCCATCGAGTTCGTGCGGGCGCCTCGGGTAGGAAGACATCGTTTCACCACCTCGTCCCCCCATTTGGAGGAAGAAATATCAACTCTTCTGTCCAAGGGAGCCATCGAGCGGGTGGCCCCGCCCGATTGGGACAACGGCTTCTACTCGAGGTACTTCGTGGTCCAGAAGAAGGACGGAGGACTTCGCCCAATTCTGGACCTTCGCCGCCTCAACAAATGCATCCACGCCAGGAAGTTCCGGATGGTGACCCTGCAGACCGTCCTTCCCCTCATCAACAAAGGGGACTGGTTCACAGTCATAGACCTCAAGGACGCTTACTTCCATGTCTCCATCCTCGAGGAGCACCGAAGGTTCCTTCGATTCCGCATCGGCGATTCGGTTTACCAGTACCGATGTCTACCGTTCGGTCTGGCCACGGCACCGCGAGTCTTCACCAAATGCATGGCTCCGGTGGCCGCCTTCCTTCGCCAGCGGGGAATCAGGGTCTTCCCATACATCGACGACTGGTTGATTGTATCCCCCACCAGCTCGTCGGCCGTTCGGGACACGCAGTTCACGGTCCACCTCATGGTCACGGTCCACCGATCGGATTTGGAATACTTCAGTTAAAAACTCGCTGTTGTTTTGTGAAGTGCTATGCGTCATGGGTATTACTTTATGGCGTTGAAGGGTGGATGTTGAAGATTTCATCGATGAACCAGTTGGAGGTGTTTGAAATGTGGATGTAGCGGAGAATGCTAAAGGTCTCGTGGACAGAACATGTCACCAATGAGGAAGCGTTTCATTGTGCTCGGGAACCATGAGGTTCTGAACATCACATGCAACAGGAAAATTTGGACACATCTTCCACAATGAGAAGTATAACTTTATGCAGCTTATCATTGAAGGTAAGATGGAAGGGGAATGTGGACCTGGGTGGAGAATGTTTTTGTGGATATATGGAATCTCTGGTTTGACATTCATGAAACGACACCTTTGATACCAAGGGTGCAGAATAGAGACACCTACTTCATGATATCTCTCAATGCCATTTCCAGGGAATCCTAAGCAGGTGAAGGCATCTGCTTGGGAATAATACCCTGAAGCAAATGGTGAGCCACTGTGTGAGACAATACTGAACTGGATGATGGGCTCCTGTGGCCTGTTCCAGCAAGGCTGTTCTTATGTTCTTATGATGATCACCAACCTTTTATGAGGAGACAGCAAAAGAAGAAGGAGCAGACCAATTGGATGAGGCATAAATTGCTTCAGCCTTCATTCCTTTTAAAAGCAAATATGAAGGATGCCCTGTAACAAGTCTCCTTAAACCTAACAGGTTTACTCTTCCCTTTTGACCAGGGGTTGCCAACATTTTAAAGTCGGCGGCTGAGTCACGCTCCCTCAGACAGTTGAGTGGGGCAGACTGGTGGTTCCCCCCATTGTAAACACTGCCGTAAAACACGTTTATGGCTGTTGCAAACATGTCTGTGTCTGCTTCCGGTGGGGGCGGTGCAGGTCGGATGGTTTGGTGCCATGGACCGGGTATGGCCCATGGGGCATAGGTTGCCCACCCCTGCTTTAGACCCTTTCATGTCCCCAAGATTTTGTATATCAATGCAAAAAGAAAGTTATTGACATTTTAGTTTCCCACCACAGGTTTATGGGGTTGGGCTATAAAATCAGCTCTGATCTGGGGAACAAACTGAAACCAATGGATGCAAATTGCTCTAAACTAAAATCAGACATATTTTTTAAAGTCTGTGAATTGGCCTCCAAATTAGATTGGAGAGTGGGGAACATGCATGTAGTTCTAGTATTAAGTATCTGGCAAAGGTGTTATTGATGATGATCATATTTTGTAGCTCTAATAATGACACCACAGAGTCTCTCACACAACTCCATGTTGCTCCCCTCCAACAGTCCAGCTTGTTTGCAGGATCTGTGCCCTCAGTTTATTTAATGGTAGGGTGGTAATGAAACCGACTCCCCTGCTGCCCTTAAACCCGGGTCTTGGATTTCTCCCATTGCCCTAAATTTAGCAATTGTTTACTTCCTGAACTATAAAAATAGATGTGCTTTAGTATGAGGAGTTGCAGTGGGCATGTATTTAAAATAAATACATGACTTCAAGAGATGACTTCATAACCATACGGGCTTTAATCCCACATGTCAGAGAGAGGATTCTTTGTTACATTTATAATCCACTGTTCTGCCATTGAGTATCAGGCTCTTGTTTTTTCTGCATGACAACAATTGTATGAAGTAGCTCTTGCTGATATTTATAATTTATTCAATATATACCAGATGGGTGGGATATAAATGTAACCAACCAACCAACCAACCAACCAACCAACCAACCAACCAACCAAACAAACAAACAAACAAACAACTGTTAGTCTGTGCAGATATATCAGACACTGATACCCAGTGTGTACTAATGGATAAAGTAGGAAGAAGAGAAAAATTGTTCAAGGCTTCACAAAATCCAAAGTATTTTAATGTTCAAAGTAGAACCAATATGCAAGTAGATTCTAAGCTCTTCCGGTATAATTTGGCTTTTCAAGTAGCTTTCATCAGGAATCTGGATAAAGTGACAGACTAGGACTCAGGTAAAGGTAAAGGTTGCCCTTGCTCAAAAGCCAGTTGTATCTGACTCTAGGGTGTGGTGTTCATCTCTGTTTATAGCCAAAGAGCCAGTGCTGTCTGCGTCTGCAGATGTTTCCGTGGTCATGCGGCACTGGAGTGCACGGAATGCTGTTTAACTTCCTACTGAAGCACTACCTATTTATCTACTTGCAATTTCTTGCTTTCGAACTGCTAGGTTGGCAGGAGCTGGGGCAGAGACGGCTCACTCTGCCGTGCAGCACTCAGGTATAGAACTGCTGACCTGCCGACCTTCCAGTCATCATGTTCAGCATCTTAACCACTAAGCCACCACATTCCTGAGACTCTGAAGGATTGGGTTTAAATCCCCACCCAGCCATAGAAACTTACTGGGAGTGTGGAACTGATTTTGTTCAGACAGACAGTCAAGTACGACCCTTTGTGACCCAATGGACCACAGCATGCTGTCGTTATATGTTGTCAGCCATCTTCCAGAGTCTACCCATTGCACCAACAATACTGTTTAACCATCTTGTTCTCTGTTGCCCATTCTCCTTTTGCTTTCAATCTTTCCTAGTCTCAGAGTCTTCTCCAGTGAATCCTCTCTTCTCATTTGGTGGCCAAAGTACTTGAGCTTCATCTTCAATATTTGTCCTTCCAAGGATCAGTCAGGTTTGATTTCCTTCAGGAAGGACTAATTTGATCTCCTTGCAGTCCAAGGGACTCTCAAGAGTCTCCTCCAGCACCACAGTTTGACGGCGTCTATTCTTCTATGCTCAGCTTTCCTTACGGTCCAAGTCTCACAGCCATACATTACTACTGGGGTGGAACTGATAAAACCCTTCCAATGTCTCGCTTACCTTGAAAGCCCTCCTATAGTTACTATAAGTCAGTTCTGACTTGAGGGCACACGACAACAACAACAAACAAGTTAGCTATGAAACACCTCTGGATTATTAGTTTTAGCTCAACAGGTGAGGAAATCCAAGGAAGGGGCTGTGGTTCAGGATTTGAGTTTGAAAGATGGGGAAACCTGGAGGGGCAGAAGGTGCTGATCCCACAGAGAGGATCAGGCCCTTTCCACCTTGGTTTAAGTAGCAGAATTTCAATGTTTGAGCAAGAGGGACACTGGAAGGTTGAATCCACCTAAACTATCTTATTATTTACATTCACATTTTATTTTTGGGTTTTATAGACTGTGTAAGGTAAAAGTAAAGTCACCCTTGCTCAAAAGTGAGTTGTATCTGACTTGGGAGTTCAGTGCTCATCTCTGTTTATAGTCAAAGAGCCAGCACTGTATACGTTTGCAGACGTTTCCGTGGACATGTGGCAGGCATGCCTAGACACCATAGTGCATGGAATGCTGTTTATGTGGAGCCAATTCCTCTTTGTTGTGGGTATCCCACTTTGGTTGATAAATACATCCTAGACTTTGCTCTCATTAGGTTTCAAAGAGACCTTTGAATTCTTCTTTAATTCTTCAAGCAACTTCTTGGAAAGTTTAGGTTGGAACATCCAGTTTAGTTTTAGCAATATGGTTGTTTGTTATAGAAGTGTATATGAACATTTTTAGGAAGTTTGTGTTTACAATGCTCATTAGACAGATGGACTGACGGATGGTTAGTCAGACAGACAGACAGACAGACAGACAGACAGACAGACAGATAGACAGACAGACAGATATAACCAGAGAGTGTTACATTTGGGTGTCCTGAGATTTTTAAACAACCTCTCACTCCCAGATACCCTCCAGAACCATGCTTCTCCTTAAAACACACACATGTTCTTAAAAAGTGATGATTTAATGAGGCATAATGAATCAGTTGGACGTTAAGGCACTTGTACTGCTCTTTGCAAAGAGTGGTTTGTGCTCTGCTTCTCAGGAGTTTAAATTCAAAAGCAGTGAAATACTGCCATCATGTGTTACATGCATTTGGGGCAGGAGGATGAATGAAGCAATTGTAGTTGGAGCATGTTGATGGGAGGAGGAAGTTTGAGGAGAATTTGAGAATTTGCCATTGTAGCACTTCTTTCCCCCCAGCTTGCTGGGTTTGTAACAATAATGTTGGTTGAATATCAAATGAGAATATTCAGCATAGAAGAATAAGTGTATGCCTTTTATTTCCACAATGTACCAATGGGTATTTGGTGGAACTCTATAAGTTCAATTGATTCCAAAGGACCTACACTTAGATGTGTGCTGTCATCCAAGAACTGATTTAAGAGCAGCCATAACAGAGATCTTAACATAAGTCAGATATTAATCGGCAGACCACCATATGAGTTGGATTCTGTATCTCTCCACATTCACACAGCGTGTTGTTGTTCGCCAGCAGCCCCCACTTGAGCATGTTGGTCTTGCATTTAGGGTCTCCAACACTCAGCCTATTCAGGGTCCTCCAAGTGATGTAGGGGAGGTTGAGTTCTTCAGCCACCTCCTCCTTTAATGTTATTCCTTGTCCAGTGAGCTCCTTCACCCTTCTTCTAAATTGATTTTGCTCTTGTGTATCATCAAGAATGTTTGTTCTTGCCATAAAGCTCTTTGTGGGTCTGAGCTGGAGGACTTGAGGCTTATATCCATTCAGAGGATGTTGAGGGTCCTTCTCTTGCTTAGTCTTCTTTGCATCTGCTGCTCCTTCTCTACTGGTTAAAATAGCAGAGGTATAGCCCCTAGAACAGTGATGGTGAACCTTGGCACTCCAGATGTTCTTGGGCTTCAATTACCAGAAGCCCTGGTCAGCACTCCTGCTGATCAGGGCTTCTGGGAACTGAAGTTCAAGAACATCTGGAGTGCCAAGGTTCACCATCACTGCCCTAGAACCTGATTTCAAGGGAAAGCGGGAAAGCACTCTATGTTTTAAGCAAATAACTTTTCCCCAGCAGTCTCCCTCTTTCTAATGATCTGTTGTGTAAGTTTGTGTGCGGCAAATTGGAGTGGCAGTTTCCTCCTCTGTTTTTAGCTCATGCATTTTATCCACAAAGATTGCTCTTTAGTAGGGAAAGAAACCCACACAAGGGCTCAAACCCGTGAAGCAGCTGATGGAATAACTCCGGAAAGAACGTTGAAAGATTTGAAAACAGCTTGAAAATAAGTGGGGAAGAGTAGGCGTGTGTGACATGCATTTGCATGGGCATAATGATTCAAAACATGATTCAAAACATAGCTTGGGATCCTGGTATTTCCTTCCTTCCTTTCATAACCACCCATCTGGGCAGTTCACCTAAAGATGTTAAAACACAGGTTACACCCTGACAACTAAAATAATAATAATAATAATGCAGTAATAGAAAAACAACAAACACAAAAGTAACCACAAAACAAATCATATATGTAATAAAATGGGGACAGGTAATGAAAGAACATGGTCTAAATTAAGAGATATGCAAAATATTTTAAAAGGCCTCCATATCATGTTCTGACTTTACCAATTTACTGAACACCTGGGGGAGTAGGCATACCTGTGATGGCAAAGCATTTCAGGCTGACATCGAGAAGACACAGTTGTTAGTTGTCACCTTCTGAGATACTCTTGGGATGGGTACCCACAGCCATAATACCTGGAAGGACCATGTTTAACTGAGAGTTATGCTCTGCTAGGTATTGTGATATGACCCTCACATGTAATCCTTTTGCAGATCTCCTTGTACACAATGTGATAAACTCAAAAGTACCCTGAAATCACCAACAGAATCCTTTACTCCTTGCTGATTTGCCACTGTTGCTGATATAATCACCATTAACCAGGTGGAGATCTGCAACAGGATTTTGGCCAATGATATATGGCTTCGAAACTTAATGACTCCACATAGCTACATACCATGACATTGGGGATGCAAGATTTTGTTATGATGGTAAATGGTTTTGGAATTGATTTCATTTTTTGTGTGGTGTTCTGATCATGGCTACCCACCCTAAGTCTCTAGGGTCAGGGTTCCCAACCTTTATATGCCGCGGGCCTGACCATGCCCCATGGACAACTGAGTGCGCTGGACCACGCCCCCCCAAAGCAGAAGTAAATGCACTCGCTTCTGCATTTACGACAGCCGCATGCACATTTATGTCTGATGGAACCATGTTTACGCATGTGTGAGCACATTTTATAGCTGTCATAAATGTGCCCACTTCCACTTCTGAGTGCGGTGGCAGCAGTGGGCCACATGAAATGGTGCTGTGGGCTGGGTCCAGCCCACGGGCTGTAGGTTGGGAACCCCTGCTCCCGGGTAAAGTGGGATAGAGGGGGGAAAGGACAACTATAAGGCATAATCTGTGACAGAAAGCTACTTATGTAACTGGGTTTAAAATAAAATACCTCAATTAATTTGGCACATTAAGTACTGTGACGTTGACAGAGTACCAGTAAAGGAGGAAAACTAAGTGAGACTCCATCATTCTGTGGTTGTGGTACTAATAGCAGAAACATTTTCTGTGTGTAATCTGCTTCAGGCATCTTCTCACTTAATTAAAACACTGTCCAAATGATTTTATCAGCTTCATCTCATTTCATGCTAACAAACCTCTGCTTGTCACTAATATTGATCGTGGCAGTAGTAGATCTCAGCATTTCCATTTGTCAGAAGTGTGCTAGTGAAGGCAATTTCCATGACCATCAGCCCTTTCTTAATTAGACCATTGTTTCCTCTTGATTGCAATGTCTACAATAGTAAAAATTCCTACATTTGATAGTTTTTTGCCAGGTTCAAAATCTATTCAAAGACTGAATCACAGATAGCGCATGGCTGAAGTGTGCATTATCCTACCAAAATGTGGGTTATTTTAAACCACCTGCCAGGGGATATTTATTTTGCTTGATTTCTGAATTGCTGTTTTCTTCTTCTATTAAGGGTCTGTTAACAAATTTGTAGGTCTATATTGTGCCTCTTGAGTTTCCCCTGTAAAGGTAACAGACTTCTGGCTGCAGGATTCTCTTCCGCCTGAAGCATTTTAAAAAAACTTTTTAGATTGGTTACAATTATAGCGCTATGGCACTTCAGCACTGAATACTGCAAGTAGATGTATTCCTTTTCTTTTCAGTTATATCCTTATTCAGTTATGCCACTGTAAAATTAGGAATATTGTTCTTAAAAAAACAAGTCTAAAGATACATACTTTAAACCAAAAGTGATGGCTTCCATAAAACATACAGGGACACAGCACACAAAATGCTACTGCCACCTTGGTTTAAAAAGAAACGATTGAGGACCCAGTGTACACAGAAACTCCTCCCAAAATTGGACAAGGTTTCATAATGGATGCACATACCAAAACAAACACCACATGACCTTACATAAAATCCATAAAAAACACAAATGGAAACTCAATTTGTTTGGCAATCAAGAATCAACCAGAATCTTACAGGGAGACATCTCTATTCAGGTTTGTTTCTGCTAATAATTAATTTATTTTACTTTACTTTTTATTTTTATTTGTAATTGTAACAAATGGAGTCTCCTGAACTATACGGATAGTTTGGTTTTGCTATGTGGAGCAAGCAATAAATTAAAAAAACAGAAGAAACCATCAACATTAGTAAAGAACATTTCTATTTCCTCTCCACAGTATCAAATAGACACAAAGCACCCATAAAAATAATTGAGGTGGGGAAAGTACACTGCCACCACTCAGCTGCCTTGGGGGCCAGCCCCTCCCAGCCCGGGAGGGTTGAAAAAGACCGGCCCTGAAGGCCCGGACGCTGCCGCCACCGCGGATGCTCCGCTCCTTCCCCAGGGAAGTTGAGTGCACCTGGGACACCTGGCGCAAGGACTCAAGAACTGCCGCCACTGCCACCTCACTTCGCTCCTTCCCCGGTCCGGCATTGGCCGCAGGGAAGTCGTGTGCATTTGGGACTCCCGGGTAATTTGTGTTGGTAATTTTTTACATTTTATACTGTATTTTTTATATTGATACTGTATTTTTATATTGTATACTGTTATGTCTCTATTGCTATATTACTGTGTTGCTTATATTGTATATTGTACCCTATTGTCATGGATATGTTGTTTGCCGCCTTGTGTCGGCCTTTGGCTGAAAAAGATGGGGTATAAATAAAACTTTAATGAATGAATGGAAGGGACTAAGATTCAATGATTAGGCATGAAATTTAATCAGTTCCAACAAAGAGAAGCCATTGTAGGGTTGGCTTATTCCATGGAGAAGGTGGTCTTGCCTACCCCTTATGACACCATCCTGAGATGCTTTGGAAGGCAGGATGTAAGTCATCCAGGATGCTCCTTCATTCCCTCAGTAAAAAAATGGTGTAGCCAGGTGGGGTTGCCTACATGACATGATGATCTCATTATGTTTACAACATAACCCTTGGGGTGGATTTTATTCATCGTCTGAAAACTTGTGGTGTCTCAAAAATGGTATTTCCAAACCACCAAAGTGGCTTTTTAAAGTGTTCAATGATCACAACGCCAGCTTACATGTTGCCCGAGTGCTGTCCAAGTTCACCCTCCGTTGTCAGAAATCCACAACATTAACCATGAAACAGAATATTTTCCTCACTCAGGCCTTTCCACCGACTTCAAGAAGAATTTTGAAAACACGCCAGTGAGATTTTGACAGCCAGTTGAAAACTTTGCCTGTGAAATCATCTACAGGCAATGTTCAGCAGCTCTGATGCTATTTTCAGCTTTGAATTTGATTTGGAGCTGATGTAGGGACTTGTTTTGTTGGCCTCTACCCAAGTCCAAATAAACAGGGGCAGGGGGAGCACATTGCCATCAAGACATGCTATTGGGGGTGCCAATGCCTCAACTGATTTGCTGGTTGCTTGTTTCTGAGTAACTATTTGGCTGGACATCCTACTACGGTAATGGAGTAGACCGTACAGCCAGCAACTAAACACCAAGTATCTGGCAGAAATTAACTAACCTGACTCCCTAAAGGGGCCAAAGGCTACGTGCAGATAAGCCCCTTTAGGTGGGGTGATGGTCCTCTCAATGGAGGAAATGCCATTGGAAACCATCAAATTGGACCCAACGGCAAAATGAGTGGAGGAGGAAGTCTGATTCCCAACGGTCATGGAGGTGGAAGAGGCCATGCCAGATGGACTGGCTGTGAAGGCACACTTTGATAATATCCTCAAGGCTGCGGCAGTCCATTGCAGTCCCGGTGTCAAATCCTGCATGTCATAAGAACATAAGAACAGCCTTGCTGGAAGAGGCCACAGGAGCCCATCCAGTCCAGCATTCTGTGTCACACAGTGGCTCACCATTTCCTTCAGGGTATTCCAAGCAGTTGCCTTCACCTGCTTAGGATTCCCTGGAAATGGCATTGAGAGATATCCTGCCTATCTCTCCAACCCTGAGGTTGTCCTTAAGTATCCATAATTATAGCCATTGATACCCTTGTCCTCCATGAACTTGTCTAATCCTTTCTTAAAGCTGTCAAGACTGACAGCTGTCGCCACTTCTTCTGGCAGGGAGTTCCATAGACCAGTAATCCTCTGGGTGAAAAAGTACTTTCTATTATTTGTTTGAGAACTAGTCTCATTTCATGTGTGCCGCAGGAGATGGCTCCATGATCATAGTGTGTGGGTCACTTCTTGTTAGTCTTCTTGTTAGTTGTTGCTTCTTGTTAGTCTAGTCCAGTGGTTCCCAACTTTGGTTTTTGGGCTTCAATTCCCAGAAGCCTAAATCAATTCCCCAAAGCACTGATCAGTCAGTGTACTGACTCAGGCTTCTGGGAATTGAAGTCCCCCGTGGGGCGTGGGACCCATGTTGGGAACCACTGGTCTAGTTCATTCCGTTCTTATTTTTGTTTCTAAGCTTGTCTCAGAGCTTTAAAGTGACTCGTTACTAGTAATGCAATCAACTGCAATGCATTACGTTCTCAGACACTGATGCTGTCACTTCCCCAAAGTAATTTAACAAGCATTTAAAAGTTACTTTCTGGTATAATGAATTTTCCCTAGTTATATTCAGATGTTACTTTAAAGGAGCATCCCATAGTTTTTGTAGAGGGTCCCTGGCAGGAATGTTTCACTTTTATTCCATTCTTCTGTCTATCCAAAGTAGTCTACTAGGGAGAACTAGGAAATACTTCCCTTGTATTTTTCTTGCCTGCTGTTAAAGACAATACGCCCAATTATTAACACACAATGCAACAAATTCCTATTGCAAATGAAAACACTGATCCAGTAATTAGGGGCAACCTAATTACTTCAAAGTATCGAGCAATGCCACGATTCTTAATGATTCAAGCACTGGGTTGTCTTTTTTAATTAAAAAAAGGCCAGAATGGTAGAATAATTGTTCCTTTCCTTTTGTTTCATTTAATTTAATTTCCATCCCCTTCCTTCCTGATTTTACATGGTAAAAGGAGAATACTTGATTTCTGCAGCTTCAAAGCTTAGGGCATGATGCAGTGGGGTCAAATTACAAGAAAGATTCTATAGATGGACTTTTAGGATCTCTTGGACTACTAATCCTATAATTCTGGATTCGGGGAGCTCTGCCTGACAAACAGGCAACCTAAATATGGATCACGTCAGTGATAAGTTTCAACTGGAAGGCTTTCAGGCTTAGCTAGACCTAGCTCTATCTAAGCTTCTTGGTCATAGGTAAAGGTAAAAGTCTCCCATGTTCAAATGCCAGTTGTGACCGACTCTAGAAGATGGTGCTCATCTCAGTTTACAGCCAAAGAACCAGTGCTGTCTGTGTTTGTAGATGTTTCCGTGGTCATGTGGCAAGCATGACTTGATGCAGGAGCACATGGGATGCGGTTATCTTTCCTGCCAAAGCAGTAATTATTTATCTACTTGCAATTTCTTGATTTTGAACCGCTAGGTTGGCAAGAGCTGGGACAGACGATGGAACACACTCTGTCACACAGCACTTGGCTCTTAACCACTAGGCCACAAGACTATGCTAGCTGGGAAACTACTTTCTGAACAGGACGCTAGGCAGAACTAAGTCTAGATAAACCTCAAAACCTTCCATCTGAGGCCTTTCTATTAGGTGACCCACATTTAGGTGTGTGGTAGGTGTCTTCCTGCTATGTAGAATTCCCAGAATTTAGAATTATGGGATTTGTAGTGCAAGAAATCCCAAAATCCCACCCCTAGTAGATTGTGACTAAACATTAGAAAGAACTTCCTGATGGCACAAACTCTTTGACATCAAGAGGAACTACCTTGGGAAGTGGTGGCCTCTCTGTTGAAAACAGGTTGGTGTGAGTTCTGTCTAGGATGCCCTACCTATAGATTTCTTGTTTTGTCAGGGGGATGGACTAGATGACCTTTGAGATCCATTCTAATTTACCAATTCTATTAATTACTCCTCCTTTCTTTTCTGCTGGGATGGTGAATACACTGGAAAGCACAGCACTGATCCATTAGAACCCAGTGTCATACTGGGGGATTGGGGGAAATTGACACGCATCAGCCATGACCTTAGCTGATGCTTCTTGCCACAGTGTGCCTGTAATAAAGGGACTGTGGTAGCTTAGTGGTTAAGATGCTGAGCTTGACGACTGAAAAGTTGGCAGATCAGCAGTTCGAGACCTGGGTGCTCCATGATAGAGTGATTTTTGTTGCCTGTTCCAGCTCCTGCAAACCTAGCAGTTTGAAAGCAAGAAATTGCAAGTAGATAAATAGGGACCACTTCGATGGGAAGGTAAACGGTGTTCTGTGGGCTCCAGTGTCTAGTCACGCCTGCCACATGACCACAGAAACATCTGTAGAAGCAGACAGTGCTATGAAACAGAGATGAGCACTGAACCTTAGAGTCAAGGGCAAGGGGCCTGTAATAAAAATGTAAGAAAGAGGGACGCATGGAAGAAAAAAGGGAAGAAATTTTACTGGGTACACCATTGTGTGATTTATCGGAGGGCAACGTATTCAGTTTACTGGTGAAGGGAAGATATCCTGCAGTGTTGGCCAAATACAGAATCCGGGGTAGTGACCATAAAATTAAGCTTGCTAAGAGCCTTAGTTTTTGTTGAGAAGAACAAATGCTGGATCCTTAACAGCCACAAAGGTTCATGTCAAAGCTTGCCAACAAAGGAAGGAGACGGAGAACGGATTATGTAAGCTTTCCATCAGTCAGGGAGGAACAGGGACTTCATGCGTTGCTTTTTCCTGTCTCCATAGGATGAGGGAATAAACGGTACAAAATATGCAAACATGATGTCCATGTTCTCATTAGATACAGATTTTCAGAGCTTTGTTTTCCCCATCAGAGAAGATCTTTGACTTTTAACAGTTCTCCCCCACCTTCTCATTTAGTTATGTCACATTTTCCCATGCAGACTTGTAGGTGATCTCTTTTCTCATTACCTACTTGAACCTATTTTTCAGCTTCAGTAGTAAAGGTAAAGGTTTCCCTTGCTTGAAAGCCAGTCGTATTCGACTCTATGGTTCAGTGCTCAACTCTGTTTCAAAGCCGGAGAGTCAGTGCTGTCTGCTTCTGCAGACGTTTCCGTGGGCTGAGCGATGGAGATGAGCACTGCACCCTAGAGTCGGATACGACTGGCTTTCGAGCAAGGGAAACCTTTACCACATATAGCACATACTACTCTCCACAATGCTTGCTGGGTTCTGTTAATACAGGTAAGGTCCAGGTTGCTGCAGGTTTTTGCAGGACAACATTTAGGCCTCCTGTACTCGGAGTCTTGGGGAGTTCCACAGAGCTGGCCGGTCTTGGAAGCTCAGAAGGAACTGGAGAGCCCCAGGGCAAGGGTCAGGTCAAAGCCTATCTGTCCATCACCCAGGTATTTTTTCTTTGGTCACTCGAGTAGACCTGTTTAAGTTAACTACTGTATTTTCTGGCGTATAAGACTACTTTTTAACCCCGAAAAATCTGTGCCAAAGTCGGGGGTCGTCTTATAGGACAGGTACTTAACTGCAGCTTGTTTCCCCTTGCTTCATATGTCCGGCGCATATGGTGGGGGGTGCCGCAGCCGAGTCCCTGCTCTGTGCGGGGAGTATGAAGCAAGGGGAAGCAAGCTGCACACATCTTCCTGTACCTCGAGGAGGAGAACGTGAGCGTGGATTGGCTCTCCACCAGAACCTGCCCATTCGACTCGGAGGGCTGCGCATCTTCGGGTTGAGTATGGGTTAATTTTTATTTGGTGTGCATTGGAAGAGAGGTAGTCTTATACGGCAAGTATATTCCAAACTCTATATTTTAACTGGAAAAGTTGGGGGTCGTCTTATACGCCCAGTCGTCTTATACGCCGGAAAATACGGTAGATTGCTTAAATTGAAAATGTTCTATAAATGTTCTACAGACAGCGCTAGAAACCGGGATGAGCACTGCTCCTTAGAGTCGTATAAGACTGGCCTTCGAGCAAGGGAGACTTTTACCTTTACCTTGGGTACAGGATGAGCACAGGGAACCCCCCTATCCCATGAGCTGCCATCTATGCAAACAGTTGTCTATAGTATCTATCATTGCAGTAAAGGGAATTTTTAAATTACATTCCCATATTCAGTTGGAAATATTGTGTAGCTTACAAATGATACGAAACTACATAGTCATGGGGATATAATCACTTTGAGATGAGAGTGGGTTCTGTGTTACAGCTGAGCGTTCCTTCAAGAGGGATGCTTTACAAAAATTAAAAAGAGGCCCCTGGACTATAATTCTGGTTTAACTGCATCTTCTGGCAAAAATCCTTTAGCCTTCCTCTTAACAGATTTTTTGCTGTTTTCGGAATTTAAAACAAAAGGAAAATGTTCACAACATTTAACGTTTGGATTTTTGAGAGGTTTCTAGGTCTCCCTTCTGTTTGGAAGTAGAGACTTCTGTTGAGGAACCCCATATCTGACCTAGTTGTTACCTCGAAACAACAATTATCAAACAAATTATATTAATCACAACAAATTAAACGGAGAGGCCTTGTTAAACTCTGATTTCCTTCTCTGTACGAATGGTAGCTTATCAAAGTAAAAGGGCTTCCGACAAGCCTTATCCAAACTCACTTAATTACCCCATCTAGGTCTGATTGGCCCCAAAACCAAATTACTATCAGGAATACAGGAGTTCAGAATAAACTCACAGGTCAGTTCAAGCAAACCCTTTCTGTGAATTTGCACAATTTATTTCTGAACATTTTTGGTACACACAGTTGGCATTTTCTTAGTGCCAGTTTTTTTTTTGCACCAGTTAGGCGGCAACATTTGCCAACAGTATCAACACATCATCCCATCATCCAGGGAAGTGAAGAATTCCTCGTTCCTTCAGTCTATTTCCTGGCCACGTTCCCATTGAAGAACTCTGGGACTCAGGGTGCTGTAACCACAGAACACAACGTGGAATGAAAGAAGCTGCTTCACACCATGTCAGACAATGACTACCCCAGCTCAGTACTGTACTGTCTACCTTGACTCTTCCATGGTCTCTGAGGTCTTGGGCAAAGGGAGGTACCTGCCCAATCCTACTCTCAGAGAACCTTGGTTGACTGAAGATGCTGAGGATTACACCTGAGGTCTTCTGCAAGACAAGCATGGGTTATTTCAGCCAAACTATGGTCCCTCTCTTGAATTTTGGCAGGCTACCTGTCTCACCTATGGACTGCATCCACTCTTGATGACCACTCACACGTTAAGACAGACAAAAACGAAATACAACCTTCAAGGGTTGTTATTAATCCACGTTGGCATTAAATATCTGTTTCTTTAAGCTCGCAGGACTCGGAGTCTGTTAGATCATCGTACATTTGATAGTCAATACACTCCATGAATTCATTGGGTATTCCGATGGAGACAGATTCCACCTCAGTCTTGTATGAGGCGGATGGGCCACCTTTGACCGACCCTTTCTGGATCTTATTTGAGAGACTGTTCATCTTTTCCTTTAATTGTGTGGATGGTTTTTGGAACAGAGAGAATATTCTCCACCTCTTCAAGTTCAGAGTTCTTCTCTTGCTGCTGGAGGACCTATCTAGGCTGCTGGAGTTCAATATGAACGAGCCATTGATGGTAGAAAGCCTTGATCGGGGCTCCTTCTCGGAATCAAAGCAAGAGCCATTGATGGAGGTGGCTCGCCAGTGGTTGTCATACACCCTCCAGATAGGTCTTCTCCTTCGGCGGCACTGGCACCTCAAGAGCCGGATGAAAGCCCTTTTGAACTCCTTGCTTGAGCAAGGGTAGATGATGGGGTTCACGCAGCTGTTGAAGTATCCCAGCCAGAAGATGATCTTGAAGGATATGCCTTCAGGCTTCACGGAAGGAAAGAAGGAACCTGCAGAAACACAGAAGAACGTAAGAATGAGATGGTCGGGCCATACCATAGTTGAGCATCTCCTTCTGTTCTACTGGTAAACTCTGTAACACGCAACACAAACTTAGAACTAGTTTTGAGAATGCTGCACACTGCACTATGCTTTGTATTCTTCATCCTGGTGTATGCACTGAATTGTGCACTTTAACCCAGGTGACTGTGAAAAAATAAATAAAGGTTGAAGCATGGACTGCATCCACTCTTGAGGGCCAAACCCACGTTAAGACAGGGACAAAAACAGAATGGAACCTTCAAGGGTGTTATTAATCCACATTGGCATTAAATACAGTATCTAAGGGGTTGCAGTGGCTCAGTGGTTAAGAAGTTCGCCTTGTCAGCTGGAAGGCTGGTAAGTTGGCAGCTTGAGACCCGGGTACTGCATGACGGATTGAGCGCCCATCTCTGTCCTAGCTCTTGGGGACATGAAAGGAGCCTCATTTGGGCATTCCCTGACCAGAGTTTTTCCCTAAAAATCCTTTCAGCCCAGAATAATTTCTGACACGAACTTATTATTGTTATTAAATATCTGTTTCTTTAAGCTCTTTCTTGGATCCCCAGGGTGTCAGATGAAATAGTATAAGGAGAAAAAAAATGAAGACCAAGAAGTCATAAAATGAGAAGAAAGAAGTGAGTAAATCCACATAGCCTTAACTCTACTTTTGTACAAAATAGTAAAGGTCGCCCTTTACTATTCTGGACCATAGAGTCATATCCGACTCTAGGGTCCAGTGCTCATCTCTGTTTATAGCCAAAAAATCTTTGTCTTCAGACGTTTCCAATGACATGTGGCATGCATGACTAGACTCTGGAATGCACGGAATGCTGTACCTAAGTGGTACCTATTTATCTACTTGCAATCTCTTGCTTTCAAACTTCTAGGTTAGCAGGAGCTGCGACAGAGATGGAGTTCACTCCATCATGCAGCACTTGGGTCTCAGACTGCTGACCTGCTGACCTTCCAGTCGTCAAGTTCAGCATCTTAACCACTAAGCCACCACAAATCCCTATGTGCAGAAAACACACACCTAAATATTATCCAGTGGGAACAGAGAATGCTGATTAATGCTGCAACAGGTGGGAAGAGGCAGGAAATTTAGGTTGTGATGATGGAACAGAATCAAATGCAGATCACGCTTTGCATATATTTGGGGGATTCTTGCCAAGACCTACTGTGGATATCTGAAACCCAGAGCCCAAAGTTTTATTGCCTGCACTCTCCAATACCATGCCTGGACATGGACAAGAGTGAGTAAGAATTGCAAAAAAGAAAAGGAAAGGAAATACAGTAACTATATCCCCTTCCATATCCATAGGGGATAAGTTCCAAAACCTCCTGTGTATACCTGAAACTGTGGAACCAGTGAATTCTATATTTTTCTTTGCAGATAGTGGCCTCTATTGGCCAGCCCTGGTAATGCACCATAGAAATACATTGTCATGATCCAGTCCTCATCTGAATCTGAGGATGACCTGGAGAAGGAGCCCCAGCCTGTTTCTAGCCCGGTTTTACCTCCCCATGATTGTGACCTGTCAATTCAGGAGCCATCAATCGCTGAATCAGACTCTGACAGCGATGAACCTTCGACCTCAGAGCATTGCCTGCAGCTCCTGCACAATGATTTACAGCTGCACCATAAATCCGCCAGAACTCGCTCCCACCGGAGGCTCCCAGCTGAGAGCCCTTCACTGAGGAAGTTCTTAAGGGTGTTTGCTACAGTTGCCAGTCGTTGGTACAACTTCAGGGCAAGCCGACACCCTGCCTAACACCCGTGTTATCCCAATCTTCTTTGTGACTGACTGCCTTGATTGGACTTTGGACTTCTCTTCTGCCCCTGCCCATGCTCTCAGACATCCCTATGGACTATGCACTCTCTAAACTGGTAAACAGACTTTGGCTCTCCCTTTCGACCTCACTATTTAGATCTTCCCTAGAAAGATGGCTGCTAGTTATCATTGCTCCCTGTACAGCATTGCTGTGCGCCTTCCCTGTCCTTAAGGGTGGGCCTGCACATACATATCCATTATATTATGTACTAGCAGATTTTGCCCGGCAGTGCCAGGCTTTTTAAAATTGTGTTGGATAGTGAAGGGTTTGGTTTTTTTTTCTTGAAGAAATGGTGCTGGGCTGTTTTAAATGGTGTTGAAAGGTTTTGTGAATTTGTGGCTTCGAGGCGCTGTGTCTGCCTGTGGTGGACTTGCGCTCCCATGTGTTGTTTATTTTTATTTTTTGCCCGCCGGCTTCCTCAGTGCCGGGCTCTTTAAAATGGTTTTGGAAGGGTTTTGTTTTATTTTTATGCAAATGAGGTTAGTTTTTAATTGTGGTTTTTTAATTTTTTATTTTTACGCATGGGCTGTTCGAAACTGTGTTTTTTTATTTTTTGTTTTGGTTTTTTGGTTTTTCAAAAGAGGAAAGGATAATAAATTTTTTTATAATTATTGTATTTAACCAAATAATGTGTTATTATGTGTATTTTTTTAAATAGTTGTGCCTTGGATAATAATTTTTAAAATGTGTAAGAATATGTTTTTTTAATCAATGTTTTCATACTGTGTTTAGATGTTTTGTTTTGTTTTTTTGGGTGAAAACTTATTTCTTTCTTTTTTTTGGATTTTTTTGTGATTAGTGTGAATATTTTTGAATGATTTGATAACTTTTTAAAGTGTTTTTGGAATGAATCTTATTATTTTGAATATTTTGGGATGTTTTTACTCTTGTGGCCACTGGGTGGGGCTGGTGAGCTTTTCGTCTACTTTACAATTTTTCTCTACTGTCCTGTGGGTGTGGCTTCTTCTTCTGGTAAGTATTCTCTTTTTTTCTCATTTGAGTTCCGATGGTCATGGAGTGAAGACGTCTCATGGTAAGCTCTCAGTTTTTTGGGGGGGGGTTGTTTTGGTATTTTTTGGGGGGGCTGTGTTTTTTCTTGTTTGTTTTTGGCTGTTTTTGTGTTTCCTTTTTGTATTTTTGATTTTGAGTGTTTTTGACTGTTTTTGGTTTGGGTTTTTGTGTTTACTTTTGGGGGGGGGTCTTTCTTTTCTGCGGGCCAGGCTTAATGCCTGGCCCATTGTTATGTATGTATGTATGCATGTGCATTATACTGTAAAGGCAAGAATGTAACCACTCCAGATACAAACGATACCAGCTGTAAAGGGACGCGAGCAGACAGCCCATAGAGGGCAGCTGCGAGCGTTCAGCCTCACATGGTTCACATTGCTCAATCACGGACAGCCGCGGGAAAACCTTCCCCGCATTCAGCAGCTGAAGAAAGAGGCGTGCCTGGGCGAGGCCACGCCGGTAGCAGCCAATGAGCTACCGTGCTACAAGATCCAAATGTAGAGACCTACTGTATATATTGAGATGTATCACCGCCATTACCTCATGCTTCACTGGAACCTCATGCAATGCAATAAACCTGCGTTAAACCAACCTTTCGGTTGTCCGGTTGTCTTTGGTCCCATACACTAAATTGGCGACGAAGGTGGGATATGGCTGCTCACGGGACCAAGACATGCGCCGGCTACGAGATCAAGAAGCCGGGAGACCTGGAGCTGTTTGAGATAGACTTCAACGCAGCGCTGGTGGAGTTCGAAGTCTCCGATGAGGCCAAAAAGAGGGCCATTTTCGTCCGCATGCTCGGACACGAGACCAAGAGGACCTTGGTGGACCTGATCGCGCCGAGGAAGGTGGGCGACTTCAAAGCTACGGAGCTCCTGGCGGCGTTGCGCGCCCATCTCCGGCCAGCAATAGCGATGTTCCCCGCTCGGAGCGCGTTCTGGAGGCGAGTCCAGGCACCCGGGGAATCGGTCGAGGAGTTCGCCGCGGCCCTGCGGTTGGCCGCCAGCCCGTGCAAGTGGGAGCTCCCCGACATCACCCTCCGGGACTGCCTGCTCTGCGGTCTGAGGGACACAGAGACTCAGCGTGCGCTGATGAAAAGGGAGCCGCCTCCCACGTGGCAACAAGTCCTCGACACGGCACAGGCCGCGGAGGCCACTACTGCCGGGGTGCACGAGCTTCAGGACTGGCGCCCGAAGCCCGCAAAGGCAGAGAGCTCGGTGCGAGCGGCCCGGCAAATTTCGGACTCGTCTGCGGAGAGCGGCGACGACGAGGACGTCCGGAGGGTCCAGAGAGAGGGCCGGCGCTGCGACGGCTGCGGCGCCGCCCACGCCCGCGCCAAATGCCCGTTCCGCAAGGCCGAGTGCCACAACTGCGGCCGGCGCGGGCACATCGCCAAGGTCTGCCGGAGACGGCGCGAGGCCACCAGGAGTTCTCCAGACCACTCGGCAAGGCATGACCGCACCACGAGGCAGGACCGCACCACGAGGCCAAAGGACGGCACCCGGACCACGAGGACGCGGGACGGAGTAGGGCGCATCTCCGACGACAGCGAGGACGACACGCCGGTCTGCAGCGTTTCCACGGAGCACCCCCGTTACTTCGTTGAGGTAGTAATACAAGGGGCCCCTGTTAGAATGGAGGTGGACTCGGGTTCTTCATACTCCATTATTTCCCAGGGGGAGTTCATGAAAATCGCCCCCCGCGTGCGGCCCAAGCTCAAGGCGTTGAGGGCCACACTGAAGGACGTGCAAGGGAACCGCACCCCAGTGTTGGGGGTTGGGAAGTTCCGGGTCCAGTTTAAAAAGCACACCGCAACGCTTCCCCTAGTCGTCCTCAAGGGAGGTAAATGCAGCCTCCTCGGGACTCAATGGTTCCAGCCCCTGGGGTTGTTCATTGGGGGGGTGCACGCCGTGGGAGCACACCCCGCCGGGACTGATCCAATACAGAGCGTGTGCGACGCGCACCCCGAGGTTTTTAAAAAGGGGCTCGGGAAATTCAAGGGCCCCCCAGTGACTTTCGACCTGGACCCTGGAGTACGTCCAATCAGACTTAAACCGCGCAGAGTGCCCTTCGCACTAAAGGACAAAATAGAGGCGGAGTTGGACAAATTGGTGGGCCAGGGGATTCTTGTTCCTGTTGATTCTGCGGAGTGGGAAACTCCAATTGTAACGGCTCTCAAGGCCAACGGGGAGGTCCGCATATGCGCTGATTACAAGTGCACCATCAATAAGGCGATCCGCCCTAATGCGTATCCGGTGCCGGTAGTCAGCCACTTGTTGGCCAGGTTACACGGGGGGAGGTGCTTCGCTAAACTCGACCTGGCCCAAGCCTACCAGCAACTCCCGGTGACCCCCGCCGCAGCTGCTGCGCAGACCATAGTCACCCACAAAGGGGCGTTCCAGGTATCGCGCCTACAATTCGGCGTGAATTCGGCGCCCGGGATCTTCCAGTCACTTGTGGAACGCCTCCTGAAGGGGTTAGAGGGGGTGTTACCCTACTTTGATGACGTATTGATTACAGGGGGGAGCCGGGCCGAATTAGCAACTAGGTTGGGAAAGGTCCTGACAATATTCGAAAAGGCGGGGTTGCGGTTGCGGAAAGACAAATGCGTCTTCTTCGCTACAGAGGTTGAGTTCCTAGGGTTCCGTGTCACTCCCGAGGGAATAAGACCAGCCCAATCCAAGGTAGCCGCCATCAAGAAGGCCCCTCGCCCCACATCCAAGCCCGAGTTGCAGTCGTTCCTCGGACTGCTCAACTTCTACCACTCCTTCCTCCCGCGGAAGGCAGCCGTGGCAGAACCGCTACACAAATTGTTAAAAAAGGACGAGGCATGGAAGTGGGGCGACGACCAGGAAAAGGCTTTCAATGACCTGAAGCGACTCCTGGCATCAGATGCCGTACTGACCCACTTCAATCCCAAACGCCCGGTGGTCCTGATATGCGATGCATCCCCGGTGGGGGTGGGGGCGGTGTTATGCCACATGCTGGAGAACGGTAGGGAGGCCCCGATAGCGTTCTACTCTAGGTCCTTGTCCCAAGCGGAGAGGAACTATGCTCAGACAGACAGAGAAGCACTAGCAATAATTGCGGGGACCAAGAAATTTCATGATTTTGTGTACGGCCGCCCCTTCACCATAGTGACTGACCATAAGCCTTTGTTAGGCATTTTCACCGCAGATAAGCCCACACCCCAAATCCTGTCCCCGAGAATGCTCAGGTGGGCCATTTTTCTCAACGCGTATCAGCACGCGTTGGTATACCGGCCCGGGAGGGAGATCAGCCATGCCGACGCCCTGTCGAGGTCCCCCATTCCCCGAGATTGCTGCCACGTGGACAAAGTAGAGAGGGACCATCAGGTCTTAATGATAGAGGTTCTAGACTCCCCTCCAGTAGTACCGGCCGACATCGCCAAAGCGACAGGCAAGGACAAAACGCTGGCCACAGTCTGCTCCTGGGTGCAGAAAGGGTGGCCCGTGTCTTCCCCAGCAGCGGAATTCGACACATTTTTCAAAAAGAAACTAGAGTTGTCCCTAGAGAGGGGTTGCCTTTTGTGGGGGCAGCGGGTAGTAATCCCCACGCCTCTCCGGCCGAGGGTGCTTAAACTGCTGCACGTCAGCCACCCGGGGATCGTCCGCTCAAAGGCGCTGGCCCGCAGTTACTTTTGGTGGCCCCAGCTAGACGCCGACATCGAACACATGGTCGGCACTTGCGAAGCGTGCCAAAGCTCAAGGCCAGAAGAGGCTCGCTCGCCACCTAGGGAGTGGGACACGGCAAGGGGGCCCTGGTCCCGGGTACATGTAGATTTTGCTGGCCCGTTCAGGGGAACGCTTTTCCTCCTCGTGGTGGACGCGTTCTCCAAGTGGTTGGAGGTCATTCCAGTCTCAAGCACCTCCTCGGCCACAACAATCAAACAGTTAAGGAGGGTCTTCTCCACGTTCGGTTTACCCGACACCCTCGTCAGCGATAACGCCAGCTGTTTCACGTCCACCGAGTTCGGGGCATTCTTGGAGCGCAACGCCATTCGGCACGTCACCTCTGCCCCCTTTCACCCGGCCACCAACGGCCAAGTAGAGCGCCTCGTGCGCACCACGAAAGACGCGCTACTGCGCATGGGGCCCGGAGACCTCGACCTGAAATTGTGCCAATTCCTGCTAAGATACAGGGTCACCCCACTAGCGTCAGGGTACTCCCCCGCAGAGCTGTTGATGCGCAGGAAGCTGGCCATCTCCAAGCTAGACCCCACGAGAGTAGAGGACAAGGGGCGGAACATAGGGGTGGAACCCACAAAGAGTTTCAGCGTAGGCGCCCCGGTGCATTGCAGGAACTACGCCAGCGCGGGGCCAGCCTGGGTGCCGGGCACCATAGTAGAACAAACCGGCCCCGTCTCATACCGCGTAGAAACCAGTACAGGCTTCCTGTGGAGGCGACACGTGGACCAGCTCAGGCGCAGGGTCCCCGAAGAGCAGGACGGAGACGAGAATAGCATTGAATCAGCGTTAGGGTACTCCCCCACCCGCTTAACCCAAGGGGGAGGAAAAGGGGAGCATGGGTCCCCACCAAGGGGGGAGGAAAGGGAATCGATCCACAGAAATCTTTTGCGGGGGTCCCCGAAGAAATGGAAGAGCCCCGACCACACACATACCCCGCGGGAGTTTCCCCGAAACACAGATGCCCATAGAAGTTTAGACGTTGATTTGCAGTACCAGGGGGAGTTAGCGGAGTGGTCCCCCACCCGTCCTAGCGAAAAGAGGGGTTTCAGTTCAGCCCCTGGTACCTCCAGTCCCAGTACCTCCAGTCCCAGTAGCCCCTGTGAGTTAGAATGCGATATAGCGCCACTTTCCCGGAGACCGACACCCCCAAGACGGGAGGCATCAGCAAGTCCGCCCACCACAGTCTCAAGGTCCCCCGAGCAGGGACCAGAAGGTAGCCGAACCGCAAGGGCGACCTCATCGGTTCCGCGGTTCACAATAGGTGGATCTCCGGGGTCAGAGAGCAACAGGCAGGGGTTCACCTCCCAACTATTCATTCCTTTCCCATCCCCGGGCGCGAGGCAGGCACGGACGCCCCACGGAGCCACTAACGAATCCCCGTTTCCCGTTGCAGGACAAGCACCCGCGGAGTCAGAGATCACAGGCTCTCCAGTACTAGGTCAGACGCAAGCGCATCCCAAGCGCACGTGCGGCAAGCCACAATGGTTGCGGGACTTCGTCCCATCCTAGGGGGGAGGGATGTTATGTATGTATGTATGCATGTGCATTATACTGTAAAGGCAAGAATGTAACCACTCCAGATACAAACGATACCAGCTGTAAAGGGACGCGAGCAGACAGCCCATAGAGGGCAGCTGCGAGCGTTCAGCCTCACATGGTTCACATTGCTCAATCACGGACAGCCGCGGGAAAACCTTCCCCGCATTCAGCAGCTGAAGAAAGAGGCGTGCCTGGGCGAGGCCACGCCGGTAGCAGCCAATGAGCTACCGTGCTACAAGATTCAAATGTAGAGAGCTACTGTATATATTGAGATGTATCACCGCCATTACCTCATGCTTCACTGGAACCTCATGCAATGCAATAAACCTGTGTTAAACCAACCTTTCAGTTGTCCGGTTGTCTTTGGTCCCATACACTAAACCCATGGAAGGGAAAGACAGGGGTGAGGGGGGGTCTTTTTTACGTGGGCCAGGCTCGAAGTCTGGCCCATGGAAAGGAAAGGCCGGGTGGGAGGTATTTTTTTTTCACGGGCCAGGCTCAAAGCCTGGCCCGTGGAAAGGAAAGGCCGGGTGGGGGGCATTTTTTTTCACGGGCCAGGCTCAATGACTGGCCTGTGGGAAGGAAGGGCAGCGGCGGCAGGGGGGCCTTTCTTTTCCACGGGCCATGCTGGCTGGCCCATGGGAAGGAAGGGCAGCGGTGGCGGGGGGGCCTTTCTTTTCTGCGGGCCATGCTGGCTGGCCCATGGGAAGGAAGGGCAGCGGCGGCAGGGGGGGGGGCTTTCTTTTCCGCGGGCCATGCTGGCTGGCCCGTGGGAAGGAAGGGCAGCAGTGGCGGCGGGGGGGCCTTTCTTTTCCGCGGGCCATGCTGGCTGGCCCGTGGGAAGGAAGGGCAGCAGTGGCGGCGGCGGGGGGGCTTTCTTTTCTGCGGGCCATGCTGGCTGGCCCGTGGTAAGGAAGGGCAGCAGTGGCGGTTTTTTTTAACTTTTATTTTTCACGCACCGGCTGCCTCAGCATTCTGCGCGCTAATGGTGCGCAGGACGCTGGGGCTTGTAGTTTTGCCTGCGCCTGTTTGGTTACTGCAGCGGTAACCAAGGATGGAGTAGACCCGGATGGAGTAGTCACATTCATCTCATGTATTGCTGAATCCACAGCTCTCCATTTTGACTTGTTTTCATGGGAGAGAAGTTACACTGAAGGTCATTTAGCCCATCCTCTGCCAATGCAGGAAACTACAGCCAAAAACATTTTGGGCATCTCTACCTTTAACTCCTTCTCACCTGTGTTTAAAAAGTCAATCTTCTTCTTCTCCTGCCATATCTGAATCCAAATGTTGGTGATCATCATGGCAATCAGCCATGAAGACTGTCCTGAGAATATAATGCAGCAGGCTTTCATCTGCCTTCCGCATCGCAGCATGACACCCATAGTACCACTGATCTAGTTCCACCAGTCATTTTCTGATCCTGGTCCTCATCAGCCCCAGGCCAGGATTGATGAAGCTGCTGCCCTCCATCAAGATGGATTTAAGCAGGATTTAATCCACTTGGAGACCATCACCCTTCCCCGTGGACTTCGCCACCCAAGGCTGCTAGTCCTCAGGGTTGTCAGGTTAGTTAACCACCGTCTGATACTTGGCGTTGAGTCGCTGACAGTATGGTCTACTCTATTACCATAGCAGGATAACCTGACCAGACATTAAAAAGCTATAAAGCTAAGCGCCTTAAATGGACCGGATCCTGACTGGAGAGGGCTTCCAGGAAGGATTGATTTAACCAGAAAAGTTATTTCTTGGCTTGCAAGTCCCTGAATCTCTCAGCCAAGATTGCTATTTTTGCCTCAAAAGTAACTTTCCCAAGCTCTCTGTGGCTCTTGGACAGTGTAGAGGAGTTCGTGTGGCGTTCATTCTTAACCGAGTTCCTGTAGTGAGATTTTCGACCGTCTGTAGAAAAACGGATTGTAAATATTCACAGTATCCTGTTATCTTTTCAGAGTATATATTCAGAAATAGAAAAATGAAAAGCCGGAAGAACAAATCCTTTGATTATGCCTTTGCTGTCAATGAATAATTGAGAACGGCTTTCTCTTGGGAAGCACTAATCCACATGCGTCCCCATTAATCTGGTTTCCACCCCCCCTCCGTGTCCCCTCCCAAAATGTGTCAGTGTCTCATTTTGGCCGGCAGGTGGCCATCTTGGCTTCCCAACAAGCCAGAATGGCTACTGTCCAGGGAAGGCTAAGAATAACTTTCTGAGTCAGCCCTAGAGTCTTTTAATTTTAGATGAATCATGACACGGTGTGACTGTGGTGTTAATTTGCATTAAGGATAAATAACAGGCACTTCCAAAGGATTGGCGCTAAACCCATGTGTCAAAACAGCTCAGAGGGGAGCATTTGGCATTACGGGCATGAAACCACTCAAATACTAAAGACAAGAATGGGGGGGGGGGGAGCCCTGGAAATAAATAAAACAATCCACATGAAGGCAAATCATTTGTTTCCTGAAAATGACACTTCCCAAATCTGTTCATAAAAAAAATCTAGCATAAATGCTTGTGTATTCTGGATTGGAAAAGCATCACACTCGCTCGAAGAAAGAGGGCAGAGACTTCAACTGGCACTAGGAGTGTTGAACATTTCCATCTGGAAAGGTAAAAGTAAAAGTAAAGGTTGCCCTTGCTCAAAAGCCAGCCATATCCAACTCTAGGATGCGGTGCTCATGTCCATTTACACCCAAAGAGTCAATGTTCTCTGCATCTGAAGATGTTTCTGTGGTCATGTGGCAGGCAGGACTAGACACCAAAGCACAAGGAATGCTGTTACATTCCCACCGAAGTGGTACCTATTTATCTACTTGCAATTTCTGTCTTTCGAACTGCTAGGTTGGTGGGAGCTGGGACAGAGATGGGCGCCCACTCCATCGTATAGCACTTGGGTCTCAAACTGCTGCCCTGTCGACCTTTCAGTTGCCAAGTTCATAATCTTAACTACTTCTGGATGGGGCTATTTTGCCCCAGACAGACCCAGTGTGCAACTTGGGGGTCCTCCTGGACTCACGACTGCTGCTCGAAGAGCAGGTGGCAGTCATGGCCAGGAGGGCTTTTGCACAACTTCGTGTAATTCACCAGTTGCGTCGGCTCACACGATCCCAGGGTTGTATGCTGACTGGGGGGGGGGGGTGTCCATGGGATTTGTAGTCCAACACATTTGACAGGACCAGGGGGCAGCAATGATGGAATCAGAGGCCATAAGCAGTTGAAAACTTTTGCCAGAGGGGGGCAAAGGTGTAGGAAGGTGGGCAGGTGTGCTATAGCCTACCGATCAGTAAGGGTCTATGGGAAATCCAAGTTGTTCTTCTGCCTGACCAACCTCACAGGACCATTGTGTAGATTAAGAGGGAGAAGAAGAAGAGAACTGCATCCAATAGAGAAAACCAGGTTGGTAATGTAATGTATAAATGAAAGCATAATGCTAATTACCTTGTGAACCACCCAGAGAGTGTACTAAGAGCTATGGAGCAGCATATAAGTGTAATTGCCATTGCTATAAAGATTAAACAAGAAAGTCTCAAGCCCCGGGGTTGGCCCAAGACCACATCGGCCTTCCCAAAGCAGCCACGTCTGCATCCCCCTCCATTTTCTAATATTAGTAGCCCATTCTACCTTGTCAAGGCACAATCTGTATGACTGGTTTAAACCTGTCCTATAAGATGACATAGGGTAGTTGTAGAGCGTTGAGTTGGGTTTGGATAGATCTGGGTCGCAGACCTCCCTCCATGGCATGACCTTGTTGGAGTTTTTCTTTGTTCTACCTTACAGGACTCATGTCACCTTGAGCTTGCTTAAGGTCTGCCAGGTCACAGATTTGTAGTGAAGAAATAAATAACAACATGCTATGTTGACATGAATTCTGCGAGTCTGCACTCCTTTCGTCCATATGCATTATTGATTCATGCTCTTTGTTTCAGAGGTTGAATGGTTCTTCATGAACAAGTGACTCTGAAAGAGCCTCCTCGAAGACTGTGGTAATTTTGAACCATAATCGTGTGTGCCCTAGTAACAGTAACCTTGTGTTGCCAGCTAATCTTTCTCACACTAGCTCAGGCAAAAGGAACTGCAGAATGAACCCACTAAAAGGTGCCTTCATTTTGGCAGTTTCATGTCTGACCTAGACATGGAAGTAGAAGAAGCTATCTGGATACCTCAGTAAGTTGGGGACCTGGTTACGAAGCCAGGAGTCAGGGGCTGGGTCCGGCCCATGGGGTGTAGGTTAGGAACCCCTGCTCTAGGGAGAAGACCCAACTTCAGTTGCCTATGGCAAACTGTACAATAGTCCCAGGGCAACCCCAGAAGAAGAGAATGACAAGCCACTTCTGACTACAGATATACTTGGAAAAACTTGAAAAGGGTTGCCAGAAGTCAGAATTGACTTGATGGAGCATAATCATCATTGTTATTCAGTCACACAGTCAAGTCGGACCCTTTAAGACCCCATGGACCACTGCATGCCAGGCTCCTCTGTCACCTGCCATCCTCCAGATCTACACCCATTGCATCAACAATGCCATCTAGCTATTTCATCCTCTGCCACCCCCATCTCCTTTTGCCATCGATCTTTCCCAGCATCAGGGCCTTCTCCAGTGAGTCCTCTCATTGGGTGGCCAAAGTACTTGAGCTTCAGCTTTCAGCATTTGCCCTTCCAAGGAGCAGCCAGGGTTGATTTCCTTTCAGATGGACTGGTTTGATCTCTTTGCAGTTCAAGGGACTCTCAAGAGTCTCCTCCAGCACCACAGTTCAAAGGTGTCTCATTATTATTACTAAATACATTTAAGTCATTCTTCGGTATCATTGTTTTCTGTTAGGTGATGCTCCAGGTCAACTTGCAGTCACTGAGCCTTCAGGATGGACAAGGGCCTGCCCTGTCTTATTCTTCAAAAGAAGGGACTTCTTCTGGCAGTAGTAGACTGTTCTTCATTATAGAAGAAGGGGGGTTAATTGCAGGAATCTAGGATAAAAGGAGATTTTGTATGCAAAGCAGATGCTGAGCTATCACCAACTGCCAACTCTTCCTTTTATTCTCTACTCCAAACTACACAGAAATGATGCTGGGCCCCCTCCCTCCATACTCATCATTTTTTGACATGACTAGAATAGTTGGGAAGTGATTGGGAGGGGTTGGTGCATCCTCTGACAGATCTGGGTTGGATGGGAAGTGATGCCTGGACCTTATAAAGTAGCTCATCTCTGCTTTACGTGAAGGAACTAGGATTCTAGAAGGCTTATGTTTGGCAATGTAAACATCAACTTATTTAATTGCAGCCTATATATCCTTTGGTGGGTATCACTCCACCTAAGATAAAGAGAGAACTAGCAGTGGACGCCGAGAGAACTAAGCAAGAGAATGACCTTCGATATCCTCTGAATAGATATGAGCCTCAGGTCCACCAACTCAGATCCAGTAAGAGCTTTAAGACAAGAACAAACAGTCTTGAGCAGGGGTTCCCAACCTAAGACCTGTGGGCCGAATCCAGCCCATGGCACTATTTTATGTGCCCCCCCTCCAAGGGTATTTGAGAAACAAAATGGTCACCGCTTTGAAGCTGTTGGAACAAAATGGCCATCCCCGTAGTGCAGGCAGGGCAAAATGGCCATCTGGTTCTGAAAGCAGACTGAGAATGTGACCCGGCCCCCGGCTTGAAAAGGTAGGGAACCCCTGGTCTTGAGGGTACATAAGAACAACATCAAATTAAAAGATGGAGGAAGGAGATCACTGGACAAAGAATAACAGAGAAAGAGGATATGGTTGGGGAACTGGACCTCCCCTACATCACTTGGAGGATCCTGAATAGGCTGAGGGTCAGAGTGCCTAAATATAAGACCAACATGCTCAAGTGGGGGCTGCTGGCAGACAACAACATGCTGTGTGAATGTGGAGAGAGAAAGGATCTGGCTCATTTGCTGGTTTGCCGATTACTATTGGAAATATGTACCGATGAGGACTTGAGTTTGGCCAACGACAAAGCCCAAAAGGTGGCTTCATTTTGACAGTTTAAGTCTGACCTATACATGAAAGAAGAAGAATTTAAATGCTCAGGTTTAGAATATTTCCCAGTGGCGCAATGGGAACATCACCCAGCTAACTCCCCAAAATTTTCTTGTATTAATCTGTTATAGGTAAAACATTGTGATGTTTGGGGGCACCTTAGAAGACAGCCTGATTTCTCTGGGCATCAGCCTTTGAGAATGGCAACCCACTTCATCAGATGTGGTGCACGCGGCTGTATAAAATTTGGCATCACAGACTGAGAAGGAAGTGCGTGCCAGCTGTCAGAAGTTTGGGAAATGCTGCATGAAGTTGCATTTAGCAGTTGTCAGGTGCATGTCTCCCATAAGCCTCAAAGAAAAGTGCTTCCTTCCTTCATCATCCTCTCTCATTTTCTCTTTCTCTCTCCCTCTCACACACATTTTGGAATGTGAGGCAGTGACACAACCAGAATTTGTCATGCTGCAGGTGGATTTATTCTTCCCCGGAAATCTAGCTGTGTTAGGGAGGAATCTCGTTCATTCTGCTGGATCTCTGGCTCCACATCCTGACTTGGACACATCAATATTCTTAATTCTTCTTCTTCTTCTATTCCTCCTCCTCCTTCCTCCACATCTGAACATTGGCGATCGTCATGGTGATCAGGCATGAAGACTGTCCTGAGACAGTCTTCATCATTGCAGCACACCTTCCACATGGCAGCATGACACCCATACCACTGATTCAGCATTTTGCCCCCCTCCCCCTGCCCATGTTGGGTACTTATTTCACCGACCTTGGAAGGATGGACAGCTGAGTTAACCCTGAGTTAACCTGGTCAGAATCTAACTCACAACTTTTTCATTGCAGTACAGCAGTTAAACCACTGCGGCACCAGGACTTACCTGTAACTGCTCTTCATCTTTGTGCTCCCCTATGAATCTACACAAATGGGTTCACTGTGGGTACATGCAATAAACCCATTCGTGTGAATTTACAGAGACCACAAAGAAGAACTTGATATATGTAGGGGCAGAAACAGACACTGTAGATAGCCCATAATTAGAACATTGTTATATTTCACAAAGATATAGCAATCACACTTCTATACCACCCCATAGCTCTTAGTATATGCTCTCGGCAGTTCACAAGTTAATTAGCATTTTGTCCCAAACATACTGGGTATTCATTTTTCCGACCTCTGAAGGATGGAAGGTTGAGTCAACCTTGGGCCCTGGTCAGGATTGAACTCACCACCGTTTCGTTGCAGTACAGCAATTTAACCACTGCGCCACCAGGGCTCCACACCAGCATTTCAAAGGAGTGGTGCCTGCTTTTTGCGATGCTATTCTTGGCACCAGCCATCCAAAAAGCAAATCCCTTGCAATAAATCACTTTTCAGCAGAGGAGAGTTTGTTGTTTTTTTTTGTCCAGAGAGAGCCATTAAGCTCTTCGGCAGATTAGGATGTTAAGCTGAAGCACCATGGCCCGTGCTATTTAGCATCCACTCTGTGGGATGAGCTTACATCATGCACCCAACGGTACAGCATTGGCCACAAACAGTTTGCAAGAGGATCAGGCAATTGTTGATCAAGGAGTTTGGTCCAGCCCTCTGAAGTTTCCTGTTTGGTCCCCTGTAGAGACCCAACGTAAAGAATATAGCTTGCTTTGCATTTTCACCACTTTCCCATTCCTGAGCTGAGTCATAGGCAAAGAACCCTTTAGCTATATTCTTTTTAAACTCAGCACAGATGGCAGCCAAGCAGTCAGAAAAAGAAATAGTTGTTTTAAAAAGTTTTTTCCTAACCAATCATGCTTATTGCTTTTTTCCTACAACTTTCCCTGAACTTTTGGGAGCAGCTACGGAGCTTCGTTTATGAAGATTGAGAAAGACAGTGGAGTCTACACCCTCTAAGGTGAAACCTGCTACCTCAGTAAAGGTAAAGATAATGGTCACCCTTGCTTGAAAGCCAGTCATATCTGACTCTAGGGTTCAGTGCTCATCTCAGTTTATAGCCGAAAAACCAGCGCTGCCTGCATTTTGCAGACATTTCCGTGGACATGTGGCAGGCATGCCTAGACACCGAAGTGCATGGAATGCTGTTTACCTTCCCACCAAAGTGACACCTATTTATCTTGCCTTTCGAACTGCTAGGTTGGCAGGAGCTGGGATAGAGACGGGCGCTCATTCCATCATGCAGTACTCAGGTTTTGAATGGCTGACCTTCTGCCTCCCAGTCAGCATCTTAACCACTTGAGCCACTGCTGTCTTCAAGCTGGTTCTAGAAAGTTGCAGATCCCATTTTTCAACCAACCTTATCCAAAAACAGCCTGGCCAAAATGATCTTTGGGTTTTGAGAAGATTGACATCAGAGCAAATGAGCTTGACGGGCATCACAATTAGAGTGCCGGATTAGAATAAGAAGGAGTAGGAGGTCCAGTTTTTGCAAATCTGGACTCACCAACCTCCAGTGCCTGAAGCCCTCACAATCTGGAGGTTGGTTTGATGGGGGATGAGAAATAAAGCCTTCCAAGTGGTGAAGGTGGAAGACACAGAAAGAGAGAGGTTCAAAGGAAAGTGAGCCCACAATTTTGCCTGGTTTGCTTTCCATTCTAGATCCCTTGAGGAGATGATCCCCTGGAAGAGCCATGCCCATGACCAAGATTTGGTTCAGAACTGCTCACACATTTCTTGACGTCTATGGTAGCAACTGTATGTGTCCAAATGATATGCTACAGCAAATGACCGCAGCGGCGACAACAACGACAATGACACATACATGAATATTCACATACCCAAAGCATTCATGGATGAGCAAACATCAAAGATGGACATTGAGACATTTTAGTGGGGTCTTTTAGATGCTCCTTTGCCTTCCTTTTCAAGGCAACAAACCAGAAGGCGTAGAACTTAGCTTAGCCTCACTTAAAACAGACGGAGATTAATGCCTCTCCTTTTAGTTAAATTGCATTTCTTTTCATGATGTCATTACTTGTGACATTTGATGGCTGGCATTTAAGAGAAACATTATTGCACTTTTATTTTCCTTTGACCCATTTGCTCTGAGTCTCTAGAAGGACAGGGCACATGGGCACACCCACAGGCACAAAACGAAAGGATGATTCTTCTCCTGTTTGCCTCCATTTCTTGGAGGACATGCATATGTGCATGCATTTCTAGCTGAGAAACAAGGCAGAAGTTGGGCTGGTGGCTGGAAAACCAGGTGGCACTCATCAGAGGCCAACAGAGTGGCATCTGTCACCTTCTGGTACAGAGCATGTCTAACCTTCAACTTCATGCTGCATTGTTGTGAAGAAATCCACATTCTCATGAATTTCAGTTGAGTAATAAAGATATGGCACCACGGTGGCTTAGTGGTTAAGACACTGAACTTGATGTCCAGATGGTCACCAGGTCAGTAGTTTGAGACCCAAGTGCTGTGCGACAGAGTGAGCTCCCATCGTCTGCCCCAGCTCCTGCCAACCTAGCAGTTCAAACACAAGAAATTGCAATTAGATAACTAGGTACTGCGACGGTGGGAAAGGTAACAGAGTTCTGGGCACTCTGGGGTCTAGCTATGCATGTCATGTGACCACAGAAACATCTGTAGACACAGACAAAGCTGGCGCTTGGGCTGTAAAAGGAGATGAGCACCACTTCCTAGAATCAGACATGACTGGCTTTCGAGCATGGGAGACCTAATGTATGTATCTAAAACCATGGTGTTTGTTTGTATGTCCTGTATGCGTTCCCACACACTTGGACCGAACCTCCTGAAATTTGGCACACACCTACCTTGGTGCTCCAGCTTGGTTTGTGCCAGGGAACCGTGGCTGACAGGGGGCCCTACACCCCCCTAAATGAGAAAAACAAAAACCTACAAGTCCCAGTGGCCACCACGGCATTGCATGGCCAATCAGGGAGGCCAGTATGAGCGCAGGAGAGGCAGGACAATAGTGCAGCCAATCAGTGAGGCTAGCATGAGAGTGGAAGAGGTGGAGCGACAGACGTGCGGCCGCAACCCCAATGGACAGTGAACACACAGAACGCGGCCGTGGGGTACTCCTGTGTCCCTGGCCATGGAACACAGGGCTGCAGTGAGCGGGCCTCCACTGCTGCCCAAGGACCCCAGCATGCGGCAGGGCCCTGCATGTGCATGGCCCGGACCAACCCAGTCGGTATCCGTCACGGGAGAAGCAGGGCAGCAGACTTGCGGCCGCAACACCAACAGCTGCCGCATGCACAGAAGGCAGCCGTTGGATAATCCTCCACCCCTGGCCAGGGAACACAGGGCCACAGCAAGCGGGCCAACGAGGTCGCCCAAGAACACCAGCAGGTGGTGTGTCCCTGCGTGTTTGCGGCCCAGACCAACACAGTTGACATCTGGCAAGGAGCATGACATACCGGCTCACGACGGGAATAACAGGCCGGCCGTTTGAACAGTACAGACCGGGAGGCCTAAACGGTGGCAGCCACGGAGATGAGGGTGCCGGCAGTGGGAAATACAACGTGGCCAGGTAAAGTGGATGACAGAAAGGGACTGCAGCAGTGGGCCCGGCCCGGGGGGGGGGGCGCCAAACCAGGAGGGACACCATTGCACACACGCATGCATGCACCCACACGCACCCACATGCACACGCACACACACACACAAACCCAGGTGAAGCCAGGCACTAAGCTAGTAAAGTTATAATTATGTCTTCAGCAAAGACTTCTACTCATGGATCCATCCATCCATCTGGGCTTAATTCAGAGAAAATGATGCTTCTTAGCAGGCTAGTCCACTTTGAACTGGAGTTTTTTGGATGGCTGTCTGGGGGATTGTGGTGATTGGAGTTTAGAAATCAGCTTGACTAAGCTCCGATAACAATACGGGTACCTTGTTCCTTCTCTTCATGTCCTCATTTCACACCTTCCTTCCTATTCAAGCAAAAGCCTCACCTTGATGGTGGCGGGGCGGCAAGGAGGAGACTGGTTTCTTTTTTATATTTGCTAGAGGACACAAAATGCTTCCTGTTGAAAATGCTCCATCTCTCCCCCGCCCCCAAAACTGTAGGGGTGGGGTGGGATGGAGTGAGAGTCAAGGTGGTAGCTGCAAAAAAACCAAAACAAAACAAAAAGGCAAAAACAGCTGATGCTAATACCATCTGCTTGGAGAATTGGGAGAAAATACAGCAGAGCTAAGTGTCTCCCAACAAACTTATTTCTTTTTGAGTGTTTTCCCACATAGCTGAGTTCTCCCCACCACTGGCTTTCTAAGAATGTGAACTTGGAGATTGACCTGCTCTGCGTCAACTCTTACGTATGTATATGCAGAGGAGATCTGGGCTTACAGGCAACCTCCGAATGACAGTAATACTCGTGCTGAAACCGCAGGTTATTTATACCAGATTCTGGTGCCTTAGAGTAGGGCTGGGCAACTCCCAAATGTCTAGGGCTCAAGCACACTGAAGGATCCATTTTCTTATTAACTGCACATGGGACGGTCCTTTCCCTAGATGGTTTCTCATCTCCAACCACTTGCATGAGGGGGAACCCACTCACCTCTTGTGCAAGTAGAAACCCCTGTTTATTTATTGGCATGGATAACTGTTTACAGGATTTTGGCAGTCACTTTGAGGGCCTTCCTTATTCTCATGTGCTGATCTACCCATCCATCCATCCTTCCTTCTCACACTTCTTAACTTGAAGAAAAACAGGTGTCAGGGGGAGGGGGAGTCTTCAGCATCTCTTTAGGAGCTTCCTCCTTTCCTCATATTTCAAACCTGAGACCAAGGTTGGGTTCTTGTGCCACCCTAATGCTTCCATGTCCTGGTCACCCTGGAATGGAGTGAGCTATGGGCCAGAAAGAAATCCAGTTCTTCCAGGCCTCAAACAACTGCTATCTGAACACACTTCCAAACTGTTCCTATTCATGGTTGGCAACAGTCTATTGCCAATAGACACAACAGTAATTTGCCAAGTCTGAGCTGCTCCCCAACTCATGATGTGTGAAAAAACAATAATCATAATTTCCCAACTTTTCAACTATCGGAGGTGAGGGTTCGCCTTGTCCCTCCCTCCCATTCCACCTACTGTTCCCTTCCCATGTAGAAAACCTTGAATGCAACGGAGCTAAACAAAGAGACCCTGGGGAAGGAACCCCTAATTTCCACAAAATCCTTTGCTCCCACCTTTTGGCAAAGCCACGGAATGGGCAGCTTCAGGGAGAAATGCCCCAATTGTGTTTTGGAAGTGGGTAGGGGGAGAGAGGGTCAAGCCAGGACACTGTGAATGGTTTCCCTTCATGGTTACCTTCTGCCAAAGGGACGTCAGGCTGGGCTTTGTTTTCAGATGTCTGTGAGACAGATCTATGGTTTTGTATACAATGAGCAACTTCCGCTAGGCTTCTTTGGCTTTGCCTGCCCTTGGCCTCTTTTTGTCCCTCTGTTGTCACTGCCTCCTTATTTGGGCTTTTCATTGGCTTCTCTTCATGCAACTGCATTTTCCACCCTTTCAGTTCAGCTAGGAAGATGGCCAGGCAGAGAAGCCAAAAGATCGAGCCTTTATCTGCATGGCAAATTCTTAAGAAGCACTTTAGGCATTGGGGCTCTGCACGTCCATTGGTTAAGCTGGGGTCTTGGGAGACTGGAGTCCACAGGGAAAGGGCAGAGAAACTGGGAGGGAAAATCAGGTCTCACCATGTGACAGCAACACGAGTTGTGCATTGAGCTCTTCTGTACTCCCTTCTGCCTAAGGAAGAGCAGCTGGTGAGGAGGTACAGTACTGTGCAGAAGTTTTAGGCCATCACTAGCTGGTTTGGGGGGAAATTCAATGAGTGATGGAGGTGGGGCATAACTCAGCCCTCAAAACACCTAGAGTAGACACACCAAAGTTGGAGAGTTTCTTCTGCTGACTCACTTCTAAACTGCCTCCAAGTTTGGTGAAGTTTGGAGTTAGGATGTCCATGTTATGACCTTCTGAATCACTCATTGAATTGTCCAAAACCAGCTGGTGGCAGCATAAGACTTTTGCACAGTCCTGAATGTACTCAAGGTGGGTGGGTTTGCTCCATTGCACTACAGACCTACTGATGAGAAAAGTGACCTGATGGTCCTTTTTAGGACTACAAATGACTATACTTTCTATTAATACAGATTTAGTGTATGGGACCAAAGACAACAGAACACCCGAAGGGTTGGTTTAACACAGGTTTATTGCATGGTGTTCCAGTGAAGCATGGGGGTAATGGTGGTGGTACATCTCCTTATATACTGAGAACTATACATTTGAATCTTGCAGCACGGTAGCTCATTGGCTACTGTCGGCGTGGCCTCGCCCAGGCACGCCTTACTCTCGCAGTTGTATCTTCTTCCTGCTGAATGCGAGTATCTTCATTCTGCTGAATGCGAGTATCTTCATTCTGCTGAATGCGGAGGCATTTCCCGCGGCTGTCCGTGATTGAGCAATGTGAACCATGTGAGGCTGAACGCTCGCAGCTGCCCCAAGGGGTTGCTTGCTCGCGTTCCTTTCAGCTGAGATACATTGTAATTGTGATGGGACATTTATATCTTGATAGCTTTACAGTACATTGATATGCATACATAACACCCCTCCCCCCTAGGATGGGACGAAGTCCCGCAACCATTGTGGCTTGCCGCACGTGCGCTTGGGGCGTGCTTGCGCCTGACCTAGTACCGGAGAGCCTGTGATCCCTGACTCCGTGGGAGCTTGTCCTGCTACGGGAAACGGGGATTCGTTAGTGGCTCTGTGGGGCGTCCGTGCCTGCCTTGCGCCCGGGGATGGGAATGGAATGAATAGTTGGGAGGTGAACCCCTGCCTGTTGCTCTCGGACCCCGGGGACCCGCCTATTGTGAACCGCGGAACCGATGAGGTCGCCCTTGTGGTCCTGCTACCTTCTGACCCTTGCTCGGGGGACCTTGAGACTGTGGTGGGCGGACTTGCTGTTGCCTCCCGTCTTGGGGGTGTCGGTCTCCGGGAAATTGGCGCTATATTGCATTCTAACTCACAGGGACTACTTGGACTGGAAGTACCAGGGGCTGAACTGAAACCCCTCTTTTCGCTAGGACGGGTGGGGGACCACTCCGCTAACTCCCCCTGGTACTGTAAATCAACGTCTAAACTTCTATGGGCATCTGTGTTTCGGGGAAAATTCCGGGGGGTATGTGTGTGGTCGGGGCTCTTCCTTTCTGCCGCGAACTCCCGCAAAAGATCTCTGTGGATCGATTCCCTTTCCTCCCCCCTTGGTGGGGGCCCATGTTCCCCTTTCCCTCCCCCTTGGGCTAAACGGGTGGGGGAGTACCCTAACGCTGATTCACTGCTTGTTTCGTCTCCGTCCTGCTCTCCGGGGACCCTGCGCCTGAGTTGGTCCACGTGTCGCCTCCACAGGAAACCTGTACTGGTCTCCACGCGGTATGAGACGGGGCCGGTTCGGTCTATTACGGTGCCTGGCACCCAGGCTGGCCCCGCGCTGGCGTAGTTCCTGCAGTGCACCGGGGCACCTACGCTGAAACTCTTTGAAGGTTCCACCCCTATGTTCCACCCTTTGTCCTCTACTCTCGTGGGGTCTAGCTTGGAGATTCCCGTGGCCAGCTTCCTGCGCATCAACAGCTCTGCGGGGGAGTGCCCTGACGCCAATGGGGTGACCCTGTACCTTAGCAGGAATTGGCACAATTTCAGGTCGAGGTCTCCGGGGCCCATGCGCAGCAGCGCGTCTTTCGTGGTGCGCACGAGGCGCTCTACTTGGCCGTTGGTGGCCGGGTGAAAGGGGGCGGAGGTGATGTGCCGAATGGCGTTGCGCTCCATGAACGCCCCGAACTCGGCGGACGTGAAACAGCTAGCGTTATCGCTGACGAGGGTGTCGGGTAAACCGAACGTGGAAAAGACCCTCCGTAGCTGTTTAATTGTTATGGCCGAGGAGGTGCTCGAGACTGGGATGACCTCCAACCACTTGGAGAACGCGTCCACCACAAGGAGGAAAAGCGTTCCCCTGAACGGGCCAGCAAAGTCTACGTGTACCCGGGACCAGGGCCCCCTTGCTGCGTCCCACTCCCTATGTGGCGAGCGGGCCTCTTCTGGCCTGGAGCTTTGGCACGCTTCGCAAGTGCCGACCATGTGTTCGATGTCGGCGTCTAGCTGGGGCCACCAAAAATAACTGCGGGCCAGCGCCTTAGAGCGGACGATCCCCGGGTGGCTGACGTGCAGCAGTTTAAGCACCCTCGGCCGAAGAGGCGTGGGGATCACTACCCGCTGTCCCCACAAGAGGCACCCCCTCTCTAGGGACAACTCTAGTTTCTTTTTGAAAAATGTGTCGAATTCCGCTGCTGGGGAAGACACGGGCCACCCTTTCTGTACCCAGGAGCAAACTGTGGCCAGCGTCTTGTCCTTGCCGGTCGCTTTAGCGATGTCGGCCGGTACTACTGGAGGGGAGTCTAGGACCTCTATCATTAAGACCTGGTGGTCCCTCTCTACTTCGCCCACGTGGCAGCAATCCCGGGGAATGGGGGACCTCGACAGGGCATCCGCATGGCTGATCTCCTTCCCGGGCCGGTATACCAACGCGTGCTGATACGCGTTGAGAAAAATGGCCCACCTGAGCATTCTCGGGGACAGGATTTGGGGTGTGGGCTTATCTGCGGTGAAGATGCCTAGCAAGGGCTTATGGTCAGTCACTATGGTGAAGGGGCGGCCGTACACAAAATCATGAAATTTCTTAGTCCCCGCAATTATCGCTAGTGCTTCCCTGTCTGTCTGGGCATAGTTCCTCTCCGCTTGGGACAAGGACCTAGAGTAGAACGCTATCGGGGCCTCCCTCCCGTTCTCCAGTACGTGGCATAACACCGCCCCCACCCCCACCGGGGATGCATAGCATATCAGGACCACTGGGCGTTTGGGATTGAAATGGGTCAGTACCGCATCTGATGCCAGGAGTCGCTTCAGGTCATTGAAAGCCCTCTCCTGGTCGTCGCCCCACTTCCATGCCTCGTCCTTTTTTAATAATTTGTGTAGCGGTTCCGCTACTGCTGCCTTCCGCGGAAGGAAGGAGTGGTAAAAGTTGAGCAGTCCAAGGAACGACTGCAACTCGGGCTTGGAGGTGGGGCGAGGGGCCTTCTTGATGGCGGCCACCTTGGATTGGGATGGCCTGATTCCCTCGGGAGTAACACGGAACCCTAGGAACTCAACCTCAGTTGCGAAGAAAACGCATTTGTCCTTCCGCAACCGCAACCCCGCTTTCTCGAATATTGTCAGGACCCTTCCCAACCTGCTTGCTAATTCGGCCCGGCTCCCCCCTGTAATCAATACGTCATCAAAGTAGGGTAACACCCCCTCTAACCCCTTCAGGAGGCGTTCCACGAGTGACTGGAAAATCCCGGGTGCCGAATTCACGCCGAATTGGAGGCGCGATACCTGGAACGCCCCTTTGTGGGTGACTATGGTCTGTGCAGCAGCTGCGGCGGGGGTCACCGGGAGTTGCTGGTAGGCTTGGGCCAGGTCGAGTTTAGCGAAACACCTCCCCCCGTGTAACCTGGCCAACAAGTGGCTGACTACCGGCACCGGATAAGCATTAGGGCGGATCGCCTTATTAATGGTGCACTTGTAATCAGCGCATATGCGGACCTCCCCGTTTGCCTTGAGCGCTGTTACAATTGGAGTTTCCCACTCCGCAGAATCAACAGGAACAAGAATCCCCTGGCCCACCAACTTGTCCAACTCCGCCTCTATTTTGTCCTTTAGTGCGAAAGGCACTCTGCGCGGTTTAAGTCTGATTGGACGTACTTCAGGGTCCAGGTCGAAAGTCACTGGGGGGCCCTTGAATTTTCCGAGCCCCTTTTTGAAAACCTTGGGGTGCGCGTCGCACACGCTCTGTATTGGATCAGTCCCGGTGGCGTGTGCTCCCACGGCGTGCACCCCCCCAATGAACAACCCCAAGGGCTGGAACCATTGAGTCCCGAGGAGGCTGCACTTTCCTCCCTTGAGGACGACTAGGGGAAGCGTTGCGGTGTGCTTTTTAAACTGGACCTGGAACTTCCCAACCCCCAACACTGGGATGCGGTTCCCTTGCACGTCCTTCAGTGTGGCCCTCAACGCTTTGAGCTTGGGCCGCACGCGGGGGGCGATTTTCATGAACTCTCCCTGGGAAATAATAGAGTATGATGAACCCGAGTCCACCTCCATTCTAACAGGGGCCCCTTGTATTACTACCTCAACGAAATAACGGGGGTGCTCCGTGGAAACGCTGCAAACCGGAGCGTTGTCCTCGCTGTTGTCGGAGATGCGCCCTACGCCGTCCCGCGTCCTCGTGGTCCGGGTGCCGTCCTTGGGCCTCGTGGTGCGGTCCTGCCTCGCCGAGCGGTCTGGAGAACTCCTTGTGGCCTCGCGCCGTTTCCGGCAGACCTTGGCGATGTGCCCGCGCCGGCCGCAGTTGTGGCACTCGGCCTTGCGGAATGGGCATTTGGCGCGGGCGTGGGCGGCGCCGCAGCCGTCGCAGCGCCGGCCCTCTCTCTGGACCCTCCGGACGTCCTCGTCGTCGCTGCTCTCCGCAGACGAGTTCGAAACTCGCCGGGCCGCGCGCACCGAGCTCTCTGCCTTGGCGGGCTTCGGGCGCCAGTCCTGAAGCTCTTGCACCCTGGCAGTCGTGGCCTCCGCGGCCTGCGCCGTGTCGAGGACTTGTTGCCACGTGGGAGGCGGCTCCCTTTTCATCAGCGCGCGCTGAATCTCGGTATCCCTCAGACCGCAGAGCAGGCAGTCCCGGAGGGTGACTTCTGGGGTCTCCCACTTGCATGGGCCGGCGGCCAGCCGCAGGGCCGCGGCGAACTCAGCGACCGATTCCCCGGGCGCCTGGACTCGCCTCCAGAACGCGCTCCGAGCGGGGAACATCGCTATCGCTGGCCGGAGATGGGCGCGCAGTGCCGCCAGGAGCTCTGTGGCTTTGAGGTCGCCCACCTTCCTCGGCGCGATCAGGTCCACCAAGGTCCTCTTGGTCTCATGTCCGAGCATGCGGACGAAAATGGCCCTCTTCTTGGCCTCATCTGAGACTTCGAGCTCCACCAGCGCTGCGTTGAAGTCTATCTCAAACAGCTCCAAGTCTCCCGGCTTCCTGATCTCGTAGCCGGCGCATGTCTTGGTCCCGTGGGCAGCCATATCCCATCCTCGTCGCCAATTTAGTGTATGGGACCAAAGACAACAGAACACCCGAAGGGTTGGTTTAACACAGGTTTATTGCATGGTGGTCCAGTGAAGCATGGGGGTAATGGTGGTGGTACATCTCCTTATATACTGAGAACTATACATTTGAATCTTGCAGCACGGTAGCTCATTGGCTACTGTCGGCGTGGCCTCGCCCAGGCACGCCTTACTCTCGCAGTTGTATCTTCTTCCTGCTGAATGCGAGTATCTTCATTCTGCTGAATGCGAGTATCTTCATTCTGCTGAATGCGGAGGCATTTCCCGCGGCTGTCCGTGATTGAGCAATGTGAACCATGTGAGGCTGAACGCTCGCAGCTGCCCCAAGGGGTTGCTTGCTCGCGTTCCTTTCAGCTGAGATACATTGTAATTGTGATGGGACATTTATATCTTGATAGCTTTACAGTACATTGATATGCATACATAACACCAGAGGACAGCTCTTCATCTAAAGAAAGCCTTCTTCTTCTTCTGTGTCTAGACCAGATGTGAAACTGCCAAAATGAAGACACCTTTTGGTGAGCTCATTCTTCAGTTGTCATCACCTGACCTAGTGTGAGAAAGATTAGTTGGCAACACAAGGTTGCCGTTAGCAGGGTACACCCGATTGTGATTCAAGGACACCACATTCTTTGAGGAGGCTCCTTCTGTGTACCCCTCTAAAGAAGGCCTATATTTCATAAATGCCCATAATTATCTATACTTCATATACACTACATCCATATTTTTAAACTGTGCAATGCTCTGATACAAATAAGGAGATAAAGTATCAAACATTTCACTTCCTAAATTTGGACACCCAGAATTCAACACCCATCCTTGTTCTAGCTTGGCTCTATTGAATATACATAGTCTATAGGAAGTTCCAGGGGTTTCCAAGTTCAAGCCCCAGCATTTCCAGGCAGGGCTGAGAAAAAACTCTGTACGCTATCCCAGACAATCACTACCAATTACAGCAAGTAAACAGTGAGTTAGGTGGAGCAACTGACTGTCTCAGCCATCTACACGGCCATGAAATTGTTGTAATATATGTATATATACATTTTAATATGAAATAAAAGCAATTAAGGCAGCTTTCTATGTTCCTATGACATTGGTGAGTTTTTCAACCATTATTAATGAGAAAATTGAAGGCTTTTCATAGAAGCTTACAGTCATTGATTGGAAAGCATCCAAGGGTTGTCTAGTCCACCCTGCTAAAGAAGAAAACCCACAGCTAAAACTTCCCTGACACATGGATCATGTAATTTTTCGTTTGAAAGCTTCCAAGAAGAACAGTCCACCATCTTCTGAGGTAGTCCTTCCTTATGTGCTATAGCTCTCTCTGTGAAGAAGTTCTTCCTAATATTTAGTTGAAATCTGCTTTTTGGTTTGGATTTTGCTCTCTGGAAAACAGAAAACAACCTTGCTCCTTGGTGCCCACGATTAGCCTTCAAATATTTGAAGATGGTTGGCATATCATCTCTCCATCGTCTCTGGTCCCTCCTTCAGTTGAGCAATAGTCCTCACCTTTCCCTTGGGAACGCTAGAAAACTGTACATTTCTGCAAACTACAATTCCCAGCATTCTATGGGAGAGAAGACAAGAATGTGCAATGTTTGTTTGTAGCATGCACCTGTCCCTAAACAAGGCCAAAAGTAAATCAGCCTGGATCTTCTATCTCCATTCATAGCAGGCTTTAGAAAAGTAGTTCAAGACCTGAGTACTGCACAATGGAGTGAGCTCCCCATCCTCTTGCCAACCAAGCAGTTTGAGAGCAAGAAATTGCAAGTAGATAAATAGGTACTACATTGGTGGGAAGGTAAACAGCATTCCAGGCACTCCAGTGTCTAGTCATGCCTGCCACATGCCTGCCACTGGCTCTTTGGCAATAAATAGAGGTGAACACTTTAACAAATGGTAAATGTCTGGCTAATAAATAATAATTGAGACAACAACCCCAGTGCAAGAGGACCCTTTCTAACACCTTGACCTGATAGATCAATCAGTGATGGCCAACCTTGGCACTCCAGGTGCTCTTGGGCTTCAGTTGCCAAAAGCCCAAGTCAGCACTCCTGTTGGAGTGCCAAGGTTGGCCATCACTAGGATAGATCAATACTATGCTGCCTCCACAGCCTCCACCTTGTTCTGTAGGCCTTTAGGGCTCACCATAGCACTTTATGGAGGAAGAGTCTGTTCCCTGAAGCAGACAGGATTGCTCAGGCCAATGGAATCTGGGCTACAGCCCAGTGGAGAACAGCATGTTCTCCCTCATGGCCAAGAGGAGATACTTCTTCCAATGACCCCTTCTGCAGTCACTCTTGTCGCCAGTCTATCAGCAAAGCCCTGGCTGGCTTCCCTGAAGTGAGGTGTATTTCATAAATGTGGGAAAAGACCCAAAAGACACAGCTATGCCCAAAGGAGGGAGATCTCTCCTCGGAGAAACGGCTGACATTTACTGCTGCCCATTTCTTTGCATGAGGAAAGGCAGAGAGTTTTAGGGCTGCACCACCTTAAAGACTAATGGGTTTTTAATTCTACTGACTAGAATTTTATTCCAATCTGATCATGTTATCTTGCTATGGTAATAGAGTAGACCATACTGTCAGTGACGCAACGTCGAGTGTCAGGCAGTGGTTAACTAACCTGATAACCCTGAGGACTAATGGCCTTGGGTGCAGAAATCCACAAGGAAGAGTGATGGTCCCCAAGTGGATTAAATCCCACTTGAATCCATCTTGATGGAGGGCAGCAGCTTCATCAATACTGGCCTGGGACTGATGATGAGGACTTTGCACATAGCTGTCAAGTATCCCTTATTGGCCAGGAAAACCCCTTATTTTACCCTCTTTCCCATTGTCATCCCTTATTAATTAGACTGCAAAGCCCTATTGCCACCATTGGAGGGCAGCACAGGATAAGCATAGCTGTCAAGTATCCCTTATTTGCTGGGAAATTTCCCTTATTTCCAAATCTAAAACTTGACAGGTATGACTTTGCATGCCAAAAGGGCTCAGGACCAGAAAGTGACTCATGGATCTGGATCAATGGTATGGGGGTCATGCTGCGATGCGGAAGGCAGATGAAAGGCCACTACATTATATTCTCAGGACAGTCTTCATGGCTAATTGCCATGATGATTGCTTATATTTGGATTTGGATATGGATATGGCAGAAGAAGAAAAAGAAGAATAATTATTCAACTGACTAGAATTCCTTTAATTGGATCCATGATTGGCTTGGCTTGAGCTACTGGCATATGTGGGGATTCACTGCATTTTAGGATTATCTTCCTTCATCTGGCAGAGTGAACTTTAATCTATGGAAGTTTATGCCATAATAAATGCATAGGTCAAGACTGAGAAAAGAAAATAGGTCTTGACTTAGGGTATAGTTAAACTGTGGATCTCTCTGCCACATGATGTAGAGAAGGTTACCACCCTGGACAGCTTTAAAAAAGGAATTTGATTTCCCCCACCTTACATGTGTTAATCTATTAATCTGGGCCTGGATATATTTATCTCCCACCAACCGTTTTCAATTCAGTTCTAATGAGATTTGCACCCCAAGTACTATTCACATCGATTGGTGAGATGATAGCTGTCCTGCATCTTTTGCATTTGTATTAAAGATCACATTTCTCTCTTTCCATATTTGTATCGACATTCATCTATTGAGACGACATTCCACGAAGAACTGCACCACAATTTATGAAAGCTTGTGGCAAGTTAAACATAGCATAGCATTATTTGTTGCTTCTGCTGGCCTGTGTCTTTTCACATTCACACAGTGTGTGTTGTTGTCCACCAGCACCCTCCAATTGAGCCTGTTGGCCTTACATTTAAGGACTACGACCCTCAAACTATTCAGGGCCCTCCGTGTGATGTAGGGGAGGTCGTCTTCCTCAGCCATATTCTCCTTTAATGTTATTCCTTTTTCAGTGAGTGAGTTCCTCCATATTTTAATTTGATTTTGCTCTTCCATACCCTTAAGAGGAACAGCAGTTGCTCAAGTGGCTAAGACTCTGATTGGAAGGTGGGAGGTCAGCGGTTCGAATCGATTCCCGAGTACTGCAGGACGGAAGGAGCTCCTGTCTTTGTCCCAGCTCCTGCCAACCTAGCAGTTCGAAAGCAAGAAATTGCAAGTAGATAAACAGGGACCATTTTGTGGGAAGGTAAACAGTGTTCCGTGCTCTCCGGTGTCTAGTCATGCCTGCCACATGTCCATGGAAATGTCTGCAGAAGCAGACAGCACTGGCTCTTCGACTTTGAAATGGAGATGAGCACTGAACCCTAGAGTTGGGTACGACTGGCTTTCGAGCAAGGGAAACCTTTATCTTTACTTTACTCTTAAGAATGTTTGTTCTCATCATAAAGCTCTTCCTGGATCCGATTTGGCAGACTTGAGGCACATATCCATTCAGAGGATGTCGAAGGTCATTCTCGGTTAATTCTCTCGGTGTCTGCTGCTAGTTCTCTCCTTATCTTAGGTGGAGTGATACCAACAAAAGAATATATTTTCTCAACTGGTGTAGGGTTTGAGGCATCCTGTCACTATACACACAGCTTCACTAACAGCAATGTCAACTTGTTTACTTGTGTGGATGCGCTCCATACTGGAGCAGAATATTTTTTCTGCAGAGCTGCTCAGGGCCAAAGCTGATGTACGCAGTGTGGATGGTTGAGTTCCCCACGTATAGTTTGTGAGTTTCCTCATGATGTTGTTCTTCGTAGTAACTTTAGCTTTGCTATTCAGGCAGTGCTGCTTAAAAGAGTGTGTCCTGTCAAGTGTCATGATGAGGTACAGTATTTCAGTGCCGAACAATGCTGTGATTGAATGAATAATGCAAGGAGTTCCTTTAAAACATGTAATGTTTTGAGCTCTGCTCTTCTTTTGCTCTTAGTAATTTAAGAAGAGACCTCATGGAGTCTAGCTTTCAGCTCTCATCAATGTGAACATTATACCTTTGGAAAGCCATCCAGTAAGACAGCAGATCAACTTTGAGAAGTTCCATAAGTGCTAAGTTTGTTCTCTCTTGGCCAAGGTGGCAACCCATTGGCTTTCAGGAGAGAACACTAAGCTCCCAAAACATCTGCTTTCCTATACAATGAACACCTCACTCTCTGGGAATATTCACCTTCGTATGTACCAGTTCTCACTTCGTCTCCTTGTTGGTGGTGCCTACTGCAGATTATCCATGTTTTTCACTATATTCTAACACAGTCTTCAGACTGAAGGTCACTTTTAGCTCAGTCATCAAGACAGAGATGGAAAACATTTTACTTCAATAACTTGCTGGTTTAAACCAGGGGTGTCCAAACTATGGCCCGTGAGTGCATTTTGCTTCTGCTTTCGGGAGCAATGAGGGTGGCATGGGCCGGATGAATTGGTGTCGGGGGCTGGATCTGGCTCACCGGGCATAGTTTGGGCACCCCTGGTTTAAGCAGAGAAAATGGCAGCTTAAAAATCTATCCCATCCTGTTGCAAAACAGATTGCAAGGCGCATTTTACTTCCACTTCCGGTGGAAGGAACCACGTGACTGGTCCACTGAACCACGTGACTGGCTCATGGCCCAAAAAGTTTGGGCACCCCTGGTTTAAACTCTGGCCTGGTGTGTGTCTATGTGTGTCAGAGAATGAATGAGGTGTTTATGTACATTAATGGTGGGTAAGTATGTTTCTGACTTCATACAGTAGCTCCTGTGTTGAGACATGGTTGTGTGGTGTGGGTGTGTTTGTGTCTGAGAAATGTTAGAAAAGTGACATTTGTGCTTGCTAGATGGGAGCAGTTGGTGACTCCCACTTTGGGAAGAGGGAGTTAATCTATTTCCACTTTTAGTCCACATTTTATAAGAAGTATCCAAAGGGTAGAATTATAGCCACTCAATAGGTTCAGCACTTTGGACAGCTCCTTTAAACACCGGAGGCATGAGCTTCCACTGGCTGGAGGATTCTGGGACTTGTAGTGTTTTTTTAAAAGGAGCAAATTTCACCAGCTTCAGGGCGTGGGCATACAGGATGCAGGGGAGTGGTGGCGATTAGTGAACAACTCACACTGTTTGTATGGAAGCCTCAGTAATGCATACCCAGAATGAATTTATCATTTTGGGGGTTGTTCTCATGGCCATCTCAGGACATACCATTGAAACATGCTCAGAAGCACCCTTCTTTTCTTTTCTATTACTGTGCATGCTCTAGAAATGCTGTTGCTGGAATTTTCAGGCTGGCCTTTAAATTCATAATTGAAGTCTTTCTTGTGTAGTTTCAACACACACAAAATATTGTGGTTGTTGCTGAAGTGATACCGGCATTTTCTTCCTTCCTCTCCCCTCTCCTCAAACTTTGATTCTAAGTCAGAGAGGAGGGATGATGACGACGACAGGGCACTACTGATATCTGAAGACCAAGGCAGGGAGATACCCTGATATACTGGAGGAAGGCACTCCCTAATCCCGGTCTCCAAAATCCTCAGCCATGCTGTAAGGGCGGAACTGTGGCAGATGGGACAGCACCACAGTCAAGTTTACTGTAACTGAGAAGAGTGACCAAGAGCATTCTATATTGCCAGTTTTATGTCACTTTAGGATGGGGGAATTTAACCCACTCCTCCCATTCAAACACTCCAAGCAACCATTGCCCATATGGTTAAGTGGCTGATGAACTATTTCTCCATATGGGCAAATGAAACACGTCCCCTGCACTTCTGCAGAGGGGCAGGGAAAGTGTAATTATTTTTCCCCACCTCCTTGCCCATTACTGCACCAGATGCGGAGGCTGTTACTTTCTTTCCATTCATTTTTCCTTATAGCACTGATTGATACCATGGCTGTGATCTGTTTATTAATCAATGCTAAAAGGAAAAAACAACAAAGAAAAATATTGTTTTTACTCTCCTAATCAATCCAGCATTACAGATATCAGCAAGGTGGGTGGCGGGGATGATTACCTTTTCCCTGTCCCTCTGCAGAGAAGTAGGGGAAGTGTTTAATTGCAATAGTCAATATGCTGAAGAGGCTTATTAGCTGCCCTTTAGAATTCAAGAAGGAATGAAATTAGCTCACAATGTTAGGGTGCTTTTTCCTCTGCCTTTATAAATAAATAACCCTCTGACACTTGGCCTGTTCCCTTAGCTACCATTACCTTGAGATCAGTTTGGCTGAAAATAAATTGGATGAGAGGTCAGACCGTCTGCCCTTCCACTGCCTGGGAGAATTCACCTGCCTGTTACAGCTGCTGTTTAAGCTCACCTTCAGAGACTGCCCCCCCCTAAATCTCTCCCCAAACAAACTTGTTTGTATACTTGGAGTAAATCAGAGCATGGTAAACGAGTCCAGAACATCAAGAACCAATGCAAGGAGTCAGGAAATGAAAGATAAGGAAGCAGTAAGGTAGGACAGAAAGAGAGAAGGAATGGGTAGAAATAAATTGACTATTCAAACAGAAAGAGGGAGAACATTGGAGGTGGAGGGAAAATTGTAATATGAATGTATATTTGTACCCTGTAATGTATCTTGGTGTCAGGAGGGAAATTAATACATTGGTATACCTTAAAGAACTTTGAAATATTGTAAATAATCTTAAAAGAAGATGCAGATGAGAGAAACAGAAAGGAAGTTGGATCAAAGAAGAAGGCGGCGGCCAGCAATAGATTCTCCAAGTCAAGACCCAATGGCAAAATTACTTCAAGAAGTTCAGGGTACTGAGAAAAAGGTTTTCAAAACAATTAAAGGAAGAAATGAGATTAAATCAGACCTTGAAGGTTTGAAAATCGCCATAGTATAGGCAAACCAAACCAAACCATAGCAGTATAGGCAAACCAAACCACAGTATAGGCAAACCAAGAAATTAAAGAAATTAAGGGAGAGCTAAATCTAACTCAACTGGAAATTGTGGTCTCTTAGTAGTTAAGATGCTGAACTTTATAACTGGAGGGTCGACATGTTTGGGACCTGAATGCTGCATGATGGAGTGAGCTCCTGACATCTACCCCAGCTTCTGTCAACCTAGAAGTTCAAAAGCAAGAAATTGCAAGTAACTAAATAGGTACTACTTCAGTGGGAAGGTAAACAGTGTTCTGTGTCTGGTCATGCCTGCCACAGGACCATGGCCATGTCTGCACACACAGACAGTGCTGGCTCTTTGGCTATAAATGGAGATGAGCATTGAACCCTAGAATAGGATATGAGTTGACTTTGCCTTTACCTAACTCAACAAAAAACAGGAATACTAGATCACAGCAGCCATTTCCTAGTTCTCCAAGTTTTATTGGATTAGTCTCCCTAACTGGAAAGGTACATCAAGAAAGCAATAACATCTTGTTTGTTGTTTTTGCTATATCCTGTCAAGTCTTTTCATACCTATGGCGACCCTATGAATGAGAGATTTTCAAAAGGTCCTGTCTTCAACTTTTGCAAAAGCCAGTCTTCACAGAGCCCATCCATCTCATGTTTGGTCTTCAATCCATCTTTCCCAGCATCATTGTCTTTTCCAGAGCGTCTGACCTTCTCATGGAGTGTCCAAAGTAGGATAGGCTTGGTGTCATCATAGCCTCCAGAGATAGTTCAGGCTTGATTTCCTACAGGGCTCACTCATTCATCTTTCTGGCAGTCCAGGATATCCACAGAGCTCTCCTCCAGCATCACATTTCATATAAACTCACTAGCTGATTACCCGGCTTTGCTCGGGGTTTTCTTTTCTTTAACATAGGCCATGGTCACTTACAGTGCTGATCTTGCATACCCATTTGCCTTCCACCTACTGTGAAAACTACAGCTGAGCTCAGAGGGCTACAGCTGAGCTAGTCAGATGATGTCACAATCTCAACCTACCTGGGATTATGACATCAGATCAATTACATCACTGGGAAACACACACATTGTAAAGATCAATAACGTCCCATTTATCTGGGGGGGGCCGTACACCCCCGCTTGGGTTTCAAGACCCCTGCAGTGCTGATCTCTCCAGACCAAGGTCAGTGAGATCGGTCCAGGGGTGCGGGAGCCTATAGACCACATACAAACAAACATCTCTCTCTTCTCTCTGTGTGTGTGTGTGTGTGTGTGTGTGTGTGTGTGTGTGTGTGTGTGTGTGTGTGTGTGTGTATATATACACACACGTATGTATCATTGTTTATAGCCAAAGGGCCAGCACTGTCTGCGTTTGCAGACATTTCCATGGACATGTGTCAGTCATGACTAGACACCAGAATGCAAGGAATGCTCTTTACCTTCCCACTAAAGTGGTCCCTATGTATCCACTTGCAATTTCTTGCTTTTGAACTGCTAGGTTGGCAGGAGCTGGGGCAGAGACGAGAGCTCACTCCATTGTGCAGTACTTGCATCTCGAACGGCTGTCCAGTTGACCTTCCAGTTGTCAAGTTCAGCATCCTAAACACTAAGCCACTGCTGTTCCATTGTTCTGGCTTGTGCCAGTGTAAATTGCCAATTGAATTCTGACCGATGGTTCTGCCATAATTTTATGCTGCCCCTTTACACTCCCCATAAGAACTCTGTAAGGTTAACCAAACTGAGAGAGCATAGCTGGCCAAAGGGGACACAACCAGCTTCTCGCTTAAGTGGAGAGTTGAACCCAGGCTGCCCAAATCACAGTCCAAACACTTTAATCACTATGCAACATTGGCTCACACCAGAAAAACCCATGTCTTTAGATGTTCCAGAACTGGAGTTATACAATTTTAAATATTATTTCTATCACAATTGCCTGAGTTGCCCTTTCACCTGGTTATGTGATTCAAAATATTATGTTTGTCATAGTTACCTCAATTACCTTTTTGCCCTGGTCACATTCCACTATAAATTGGGTAATTGGAGGCTTCCTTACCATTTTCGCTACTCTGTATTCAGAAATGAATACTGTACATTGTAGCTCTTTGATTATATCAAAGGGTGACATTACATCTTCCATGAGAAACTGGCAGGGGGACTAATTCACTCCTTTCCCCCAGGCTGGGGTTCCACAAGGGCGGGCATCTTTTAACAGAAATCCCGCTCATTGGTTCTTATGGGAGTAGTCTGGCCGTCACTTCCAAGAGCCACCAGTAGGGGCTCACTAAAGTTGAAACCGATCTTACTTCCAGAAACTCAGCTGCTTCTTTGGGAAGACGCTAGTCTCTATGGTGGTAGAGCTGGACTCCTGTTGCCAGGTGGCCAGTTAACACCCAGAATGCGGATCCGACTTGTTGTATCGTTCGGCTGACCGGTTTCATAGGGAAATGGCTGTATTGGTGACAAGTTGAGCTTGTGCAACAGATGTGTGCATATGCGGTGCTTGTGCAACTTTATCGTGAATTGGCAGGGACGAGCAATGGTCAGAGCGGGAAACCTCTGGGACTGTCAGCAAAAAGACAAAGTCCTTTATTTAATATATGAATGCTGGGTACTCATTTTACTGACCTTTGAAGGATGGAAGGCTGAGTCAACCTTGATCCCTGTCAGGATCGAAATCACAACATTTTGGCTGCAGTACAGCAGTTTAACCGCTATGCCACCAAGGGCACTTCCAAAGGTCTTCCTGTTCATTTGGCTTTAATTGCCAACATAATCGTCTGCTTGGGAATATCCTCTTCGTGTTTATGCCTAAGTGGCTTTTATCTACTTATTTTATTTACTCTTTAAATGTAATGTTTGAATACTTTTTGTGTTTATATTGTGGTTTTATGGTGCAGTAGCATATGAACGATAAAGTTGACTTGATTTACAAGAGCTACTCTATGCATTATGAAACAGATTAATTCTGGACTGCACCACATTAGCAGGGATATTTCTACATGTTTTATTTTTAGATGCTCCTTTTTAAAAAATACCTTTAAAAGTAGAAAATTGAAACAAAGGAGAAAAGGACAATGACCCAGACAAAAAGCAAGTTATGAACTGGAGTGGGAGTGTCCCTCACCAAAGGTTGTGATCCTGCTTTGGGCCAGACCTAAAGATACTGGGAATGTTTTCTGCTTGACCTTCAGATACTAGTTCTGCTAAGGACACTCAAAATGAGGTGCTTCTTCATTTTTCTACCCCTTTTCTTGAGAGCAAAGCTCAGAATATTACATTTTAAGAGGACTTCACTGTGTTAATTACTTCTTGCCAGCTTTATTTTTATTGTGGCTCTGGTTACACAATTAATTTGCTGTAATGCAAGTGTTGATTTAACAGGCGTGAAAATGCAGAGGAATACTCTGTTTCCATCTAGTGGTTGGTTCTGATATTGTAGCTTAGAAATATTTATAAAAATTCTGTCGGATGAAGTGGACTTGATCCACGAAAGCTAATATTAAAATATAAGAGTTAGTCTTCAAAGTGGTACAGCATTTTCGTTTTTGTTTTGTTTATTGTCTGATATGCTAACAAAGCTACAAAAGCAAATGCAAAACCACCACCACCACCACCACCACCACAACAGGACGTTTTGCAACTTAAGAATGATAAAGATTGGCCCAAAACCATTGCCAAATTCCTTTAAAATGTCTTAATATGGCTTTTAAAAATAATTTTCTGAAAATAACCAGGTGTTATTTCTTACACCCATGTAACTGTATATGTATGCATTACGGTAATCTCTACTCCAAATATTACTAGTTACAGATAACTAGTTACAATTACATAACTAGTTATTTCCAAGCTGTGTGTTAGAGGAAACAATTCTTTCCATTTAAGTGGCAGTCTGCAAGACTCAAATAAAGAAAAGAGGACAGAAAGAAAAAGAACAACCCCCCCCCCAGCTGATGTTTCCATATGGTATTCCCCCATACCCTCCGGTTGCCATGTGGATTTGTCTTGAAGTCACTACACTGGCATGGATTCCATCCATCTGGACAAAAACGAATCAGGAGATTTGTGAGGGAGATAGCAGCAGCTCTAAAAGGCCTTTCCTGTTTGTGTGTTTTCATATTTTTCCCCCTTGACAGACAGGGCTATTTTAATAAGACTAAATAAACCCAGAAAAGACCACCTGCCAGAAAAGCCCTGTGTTCTATTAAGAAACTAGACTAGACTCTAATTTTTCAAGGTCCTGAAGTGAGCAGATGGGGTGAGAAAGCATGTGATTGGCTAGGAGGGTTTTCTTAATAGTAATAGTAATAGTAATAGTAATAGTAATAGTAATAGTAATAGTAATAGTAATAGTAATAGTAATAGTAATAGTAATAGTAATAGTAATAGTAATAGCAATAGTAATAGCAATAGCAATAGCAATAGTAATAGTAATAGTAATGATGAAGATGATTTTAGAAACAAAATCCTCTCTTTTTTTAGTATTGACAATAAGCACACCTAACCTGTTTGAGACAATATCTACCAGCCAATTTTGTAGAACATTCTTCTTTCGTGACTAGGTCAGACTTTAAACTGCAAAAATGAAGCCACCTTCTTGGCTTTGTCATTGGCCAGATTTTTTTTAAAAAATTTTATTTCTTGATACACATCCAATAATTAAAAAAACAAGAGATAACACACAGAACAATATAAGAAAATAAAGGACAAAATACACAATAATATAAATAAACAGAGAAGGAGAGAAAAGAGAAGGAAAAAAAAAGAAACAAAGCAAAATATCACCACGTGCTATATACAATGCTACGGAGACAGAATTTCCCCTTTTATCTATTATCGTCTCAAAAATGCAATGTAATCCGGCACCGGCAATTGCCCATGACCATTAATCAAGGTATAATCTATCAAACATTTCCAAATTTCCTGAAATTTGCTTTCATTAATTAACCCTTTTCTTAAATTTAACTCCCAGGTAAGCTTATCATTCAGCGCAGTATTCCACAACTCCTTATACCAATCCTCTATTTTTGGGGTAACATCACATTTCCAATATCGCGCTATACACTGTCTAGCACTGGATAACATAATTGTTAATAATTCCCTTTTTTGTTGCTCTACCACCTCCACATCTGTTAACAAAATTAAAATTACATCCAATTTCATTCTTACATCTAGAATTCTCCCAATTTCGTGTTCCACCTTCAACCAGAATGAGTTCGTCTCTTTACACCCCCACCACATATGCTCATATGTTCCAATTTTCCCCTTACACCTCCAACAAAATTTCGACTTTGTATTGTCAATTTGGTGTAGTCGTACCGGAGTCAAGTACCACTTCCACAATAATTTATAATTGTGCTCTTTTATTCTTACAGACAAAGACCTCATTATTCTCCTTTTCCATTTAGCATTCCACTGCTCGTCTGTAATTATGATATTCAAATCTAGCTCCCATGTTTCTTTTAAAGCTTTCTGATGCTGATGCTGATCTGAGTAATCTAAAACCTTATATATTTTGCTTACTAACCCCTTAACTTTTACCTGCCCACTTTTTAGACTAAGTACCAACTCTTCAAATTTCGTCCGCTCCCTATCCAAGCTCGTTTCATCTAAATATCTTTTATTCCAACTGTCAATAGACATCAATTGAAGCCAATTCAATTTAAGTTGTCTACCTAAATCTAACTTTCTTTCCTTGTCTCTACATGCTATTATCCAATCCTTTAATAAAGTTATATTATTCTTATTAAAGGAGGTCATAAAAAGGTTAAGGATAGGCAAGGCTCCAGGCGAGGATGGTTTATCGGTGGAGTTTTATAAAGACTTTAAAGAGATGTTGTTACCAAAAATGGAAAGGATTTTTAATTATATTTTGGAGGGAGGGAGAGTTCCTAAATCGTGGTATAGTACAATTATAATTTTAATTCCAAAGGCAGGGAAAAATCTTATTTCGAACACCTATAGACCGATTTCCCTGATGAATCAGGACGCAAAAAATTTTGCGGCAATTTTAGCTTTTACCCAAATTAAATTTCTTATTTGATACCCTGCAAATATACATGAAAGAGAAGGAATTAAAGGTTTTTCAAACTATATTAAATAATTTTTGTAACGGTGGAAAAAGGGCCAGGATACCAAAGTTTTTATGGTATTCATCACAAAAAAAGGGCGGGTTAGGAATTCCAAATATTAAAAATTATTATTGGGCATTTCAATTGAAGAATATTTGTAAAATTTTAGTGAAAGAAGAATCGATTTGGGGAAAAATTGAATTGCGAGAGAAACTGGGTGAAGAAATATTAATGTTTTTGGGCAAAGGGAAAGTAAAAATTAATGTTACAAATAAATTGTTAAAAGCTCTTTTAAAAACTTGGACATTATTGAAAAATAAATTGGCACCAGGGTTGTCCCCAATATTAGGCCTGAGTGATATGAAATCATTCCCACTGAGAATGGATAGGAGATTAGAAGAAGTATTGAAGAAGTCATTGGCCAGATTTAAGTCCTCCTCAGTACATGTTTCAGGTAGTAACTGGCAGACCAGCAGATGATCTGGATTCTATATCTCTCCACACCATAGAACATAAAATGTCAAAATGACAAAGTTGCCACAAGTCCACTGGTTGATTTTGTTATATTGTTTGTTTCAAGATAGGCTTTTTTAAAAATAATTCCTCCACACCATACTAGCACTAGAGTTTAGAGACAGCCTCCAGGATATCCTGCCAAAGTGTCTAAGTGCTTCTTGGAGTAATTGTTCCAAAAAGGCAACTCCTCCAAACTCTGGTTGAAATTATAGTTTGTTATCAATTTACCGGAAAGTCCCTAAGGTGGTCCAACATTTTATATCCTACCAAGTAACTAAAAGGAAGTTCTCAAAGAGGATATAATGACAACAGTTCCATAAAGCAGCAGACGCTGAGAGAACTATGCAAGAGAATGACCCTCAATGACCTCTGAATGGATATCAGATTCAAGTGCACCAGCTCAGATCCAGGAAGAGGTTTGTGGCAAGAACAAATATTCTTGAGGGTTCACAAGAGCAAAACCAAATTAGAAGATGGAGGAAGGAGCTCGCTGGCCAAGGAACAACGTTAAAAGAAGATATAGCTGAGGAACTCAGCCTTCCCCACATCACTTGGAGGACCCTGAATAGGCTGAGGGTCAGAGTTCCTAAATGAAAGACCAACATGCTCAAGTGGGAGCTGCTGGTGGACAACATGTTGTGTGAATGTGGAGAGATCCAGAATCCAGCTCATTCACTCGTCTGCCATTTACTGCCAGAAACATGCACTGATAAGGACTTACTTAAGTTTGGCCAACAACAAAGCGAAGAAAGTGGCTTCATTTTAGCAGTCCAGAGTTTGACCTGAACATGAAAGAAGATGAAGAAGCTCCATACATGTCATTAAGGAGCCACTTGGCACCTTAAACTTGAAAATCACAGACAAATGGACTCTTACGTTGGAGGTTTTCTTTAGCTTCCACATGTACTTAGTTCAGATAGATCCCTCCACCATGAATTTAACTGATCCGTTTAAGAAGCTATCAAAGCTAGTGGACATCCCACCACATCCTGTAAACTATTTTCATATATTGGACAAAGACATAACATCTCTGTGTGAGTCCTGAACTTACCGTACATCGAAGTCATTCTATAGTGTAGCTCCAAGTTTCCATTGTTACAGGTGAAGGAGAAAACTTCTCTCAATCAATGGATCTTGCCCCATTTAAAGTTCTACAAATCTCTAACACAGAAATGTATCCCAAAGAGAAAATCCTTTATCAAAACAAAGAAGGATCCCAGCTCTCAGTGCTGAACTTAATCCTTCAGTTGGCCTCGGATCATAAATGATGCCTTTTGCTGCCAAGCACCAAGGGTGTGTGTGAAGATATTGCAGTGAAAAGATCACAGAAGATATCAAAGAAGTCGGCTGTGGCAACAAGAAAGGCAAACTTATGAAAAAAGTGAATGGAAGAAAAACATCAAATGTAGTGCCTTTATATATATTTATAACACATCCACTTTGGAGACCTGTGTACAGCACAATCTTAAAAAGAAAACTCAGTGCTGGAAAGTTTTTTTTAAAAATGCCATTCAGTAATCTTCCTTAGAAGAAAAAACCTAGAGGCTTTTTTTTAGTTCAGAGGACTAAAAACAAACAGGCCATCATGGAAGGAAAAAAAAATGTTAGACCAGGGGTGCCCAAACTTTTTGGGTCGTGGGCCAGTCACATGGTTCAGTGGGCTTGTTGCCACAGCCGGCTTCTTTGATATCTCCTGTGATCTTTTCACTGCAATATCTTCACCCCCCCCCCCTTGGTGCTTGGCAGCAAAAGGCATCATTTATGATCCGAGGCCAACTGAAGGATTAAGTTCAGCACTGAGAGCTGGGATCCTTCTTTGTTTTAATAAAGGATTTTCTCTTTGGGATACATTTCTGCATTATTCAGCCTGACCACACCCCACTTGATCCACAGCATGCCTCCAAAAGTCCACTGAGGCTACTCTAGGTAAGCTGTCCACTTGGTGGAATACACCTGGTAGGTCAACTGCATAGGTGTCTCAGTCTCCTCATGCTCACACAGACCAAAGGCCCAAGTGGCTCTATGGCTGTCAGAGGAGACCGGAATGAATACAAAGCTTAGGTAAAGGTGAAGGTTGCCATTGCTCATCCCTGTTTATAGCCAAAGAGCCAAGGCTGTCTGTATCTGCAGATGTTTCCGTGGACATGTGGCAGGGGTGACTAGACACCGGAGTGCACAGAATGCTGTTTACCTTCCCACTGATGTGGTACCTATTTATCTACTTGCAATTCTTACAAACTGCTAGGTTGGCAGGAGCTGGGACAAAGACGGGAGCTCATTCCGTCCTGCAGTCCTTGGGAATCGAACAATTGACTTGCCAACCTTCCAGTCCATACCTGTCAAGTTGCCAGTGTCCAAATACGGGAAGGTTTCTGGGCGCCAGTGTTGGAGTATGTGCGCTGCTGCCTCTGACCTCAGAGGCAGCGATGCGCATGGGCAGTAACCCCTGCGTGCATGCGGAGAAACCCCTTCGGCCAGGAAAGGGGTTACTGTGCATGCGTGCCCATCAGAGGCAGCAGTGCACATGTGCAGTAACCCCTTTCCTGGCCGTTCAAATACGGGATGACGGTGGGCAGGCGCGTGTCAGAGCAGTGAATTATGGGAAATCCTGGCCAAAACAGGATACTTGACAGGTATGTTCCAGTCATTAAGTTCAGCGTCTTAACCACTAAGCCACTGCAGTCCTGGTGGCTTAGTGGTTAAGCTTAGAAAGCTTCTATTTTTGCACAACATCTCCTCTCCAACCTTAAGCCAGTATAGATTTGTAGGATCTTGGCAGTTTCCGAGTACCGAAATATGCATGAAAGATGTCAGGAACCACTTATTCTATTAGGGCCCAAGTCAACATATAAGCTTGTCAGGTTGCCAGACACTAGGTAACATCTTGGTGAACCACTTGTATATGGCGGGGAGACACATGTCAGAGTTATCAACACCAGAACAGCAGGAAAATGTTTAGTCTTGGGAAAGGAGATGGTTTTAAAGTTTTAAAGAATGTGTGCTCACCATCTGTCCATTCCCAGGAGATTCCTGGTCTCATTGGTTCACCATCAAGGCATATATGTGCATGTTGCTCCCAATAGAATGATTGGTCCACATTCAGACACTTATGGCTCCCCCCCCACATACCCCACACGTCATTCCTTCTTTTTGACATTATGCTATACGGAGCACAACACAATACCAAACAATGGCACTGAGATTCAAGAGCCTTCTTGTCACACAAGGCCTGGTGGCAACCATGTCAAGGAAAACAAATTTCCATCTTCATATCTGGCTCTTCTCTAACAATGTTAGGAAAATGGAGCTTCAGAGCCTATTTCAGTAGCAAAACAGGGATGTGAGAAAGGAGGGAGAAATGGGGAAAGATCCATGTCTACTTACCAACTGTCAATTACCCTAGAAGCTTTTTCTGTTAGCCAAGCTCCTATACTAGAAAAGAGATTAACTGAAAGAAAACCAGTGGGATGGAGGGATAAGTATCTAAAATCAATGGTGTAGCTGTCAGTTTTTTGAGATACTGTATAAATGTTCATATCGATACTCTCCAGAACTGTGACCTCAAAGAGAGTCTAAAAATACTGGCAGTGACATTGATCCACATTAACAAAACTGGATGGAGCATTTTCCAATCCACATTCTCTAGCAGCCAGTCTTTTACAAAGCTGGGTTGCATGTTCAAGAATGACTCATGCTAAAAATAATAATCCATCTTTCCCCTACAGTTCAGCTACTGTGAGGGTTTACAGCAGGGGTGCCCAAGCTTTTCATGCCATGGCCCAGTCACATGGTTCAGCGGGCCGGTCACGTGGTTCCTCCCACCCGAAGCGGAAGTAAAATGCACCTTGCAATCTGTTTTGCAACAGGATGGCCTAGATTTTTAGGCTGCCATTTTCTCTGCTTCAACCAGGGGTGCCCAAGCTATGGCCCGTGGGCTGGATCTGGCCCCTGACACCAATTCATCCAGCCCACGCCACCCTTGCTGCTCCTGGAAGCAGAAGTAAAACTTGCCCATATGGGTGCATTTTACTTTCCGCTTCCAGGAGTGGCAAGGGTGGTGCGGGCCGGATGTACTGGTGTCAGCAGCCGGATACCAGGATACCCCTGGTTTACAGATACATTCCAATCAGGAAACCTGGGTGGGCAGATGATATCATCAGCCTTACTTATTAAAAAGAAGTCCTGGAGCTTTGACACTGGAAGCCCTGGTTCCGGTATAACATTGGTCCTGATCCAACCACACCTGAGAGTCTAAGACTCAACTGCCTATCATTAAAGTAAGTTGAGGATTGAACCAATCCCCCACCCCCCCAACCCACAATAAACTTGCACACACATGTAGGCTAAGATTGACTTGTGCCAGTCAGTTCTCCTCTGGAGATTCTTCTTCTTTCATGTCCAGGTGAGACTTTTAATTGCCAAAATGAAGCCACCTTCTTGGCTTTGTCGTTGGCCAAACTTAAATCCTCATTGGTTTCCGGTAGTAAATGAGCTGGGTAATGGGTTCTGTATCTCTTCACATTCACACAACCAGCAGCCCCCACTTGAACATGTTGGTCTTACATTAAGGCACTCCCAGCCAATTCTTTCTCTTATAATCTTATTCCTGATTTCATGCCTTCTAGTGGGGTCCAAGAGCAAATCAAGCCTGAACTATTTCTGGAGGCATAAATGAAACAGAGTCTGTTCTACTTTGGGCACACAAGAGAAGGAAAAGACAATAATGTCAGAAAAGTTGGAAAGCAGCAGGTAAAAATAAGGCCAAATGTGAGGTGGATGGACTTTGCAAGACAAGTATAGGCTTCAATTTGCAAAAGCTGGGTAGAGCTGTTTAGTACATGATATTTTAGAGGTTACTCATTCATGAGTTGGAGACGACTTGATGGCACCTAACAAAAGCAATATATGTGCTCCTCACTGTCATGGACCCGTTACTCACGAGTAGAACCTTAGTCTACATGTAGGTGGGACCGCACCTGAATTGACACCCTCCCAGCTAAGCAATCCAGGATTTTAAGATAGCCTTCTCACATGTCCTGGCCTAAATCTAGGCTGTAAGTACGGTAACATGTAGAAAAATAAACAACTCCAGTCATCTTCATGTATTTTGAAAGTACAGTGGTACCTCATACAATGATTTTAATCCATTCCATGGGGCTCGTTGTTGTACGAAACAATTGCTATACGATGCATGCATCGTATAGCGATTTCCCCTATGGGATGCACCGTACAACGGTTTTTTTTGCTAAGTGGTTTTTCCCATTGAAAAATTGTTGTACGATTTTTTCCATAGGGAAAATTGTTACGTGGGACGCCATCCCCCAAAAAAACAACAACAACAACACCCTAATTGTTATGTGATTTCATTGCTATACGGTGATTGTTGTATGAGGTTCCACTGTATATTGTAGTCAAAGTCAGTTTACAAAACCAAAGTTTTCAGGAAGCCAAGGTTTCTTAGTTTCAGGAAGCAAAACAGTTTTAGACAATGAAACAATTTTAGTTCAGAAAGCACATTAAAAACAATAAAAGCTTGATTAAATAAAAGCTTGATTAAACAATAAAAGCTTCATTAAACCAGAGAGAGAATCCCAAAGGATTCTCCCTTTGGTTTAATAGAATACATGTCTGTAGAGTTGAAAGCAGACTCCAGAGGAATACTTACGAAGCATGGCGAAGAAGGACAATGAGAAGGTACTTTCTCCTCCCCGTCCTTTTATCTCATTCAAGAAGTTCCGCCCTTAGCATGACTCCAGCCAATCACTACACAGTATCACATGCCTATCACAAATTAGGTTTCAATTCTCTAAGAACATGAGGGTTTGAATGTTTTGACTAAATGAGCAGCAGCATCTACCCAGTGATAACCCATATTCAGTGGTGGGCATCAGCAGGTTCGCACCTGTTCGCCAGAACCAGTAGCAGAAATTCTGGCTGGCCCCTCTGCCCATCCAAGTTTGAAATAAAGTAGTCCTAATTGGGGTGCAACGCAGGGCTTTCCACCGCCACCATAAGACGCCCACAGTGTGGTAGTAAAATTTTTGGAGCCCACCACTGCCCATACTGCATCACTTCAGTGAAGGACACTCTCCTTCAGAGAGCAAGACACAGAAATCTCCATTACAGATTCAAAAGAACACACAGGTCTCATTTCAACCATGACACTCAGTCACTGGCAGTGGTGGCTAGAATCACACCTCCCCATCCATTGTCTCTGCCTCCTGATGTCTCACCTCATTTTATGGCTGACGTAGACTGCGTTGACACAATGAAATATTTTAATAAATAATTTTGAAGCCTCATGCAGCCCTTTGTCCATAGCATTGAGACATGGGACTCTCTCTCTCTCTCTCTCTCAATCTTTCTTATTACCTGACCAGGTCTCTGTAATTTGTGCAAATGGTCTCTTCGCAAAACTAAGGTCCTCACCATTTGAGACGAAAAGCAGAGACACATACACAATGGTGCTCGCACTTTACCCTATCTTTCTGAGAGAAATCTTTAAAAACCACAAAGTTTCTCCTCTTTCTTAATTCCTGACCCACAACAATTCCACCATGATTTCCAACTAGGAAAGCCAAACTAATCCCCATTCTTCTCAGTGTATCAACCCAAGTCAATCTCCTTCCTTGCAAAACATCAGCGAATTTGAAATGAAGAAAGAGATCAAAGGCTAATTATAATTTGAAGAGGATTAATTCTACAGAAACTGGTTCAACTTTGTTATTGTGGCACCGTGCCAGCTGTACTTGCTAACCATGCACCCACTAAAAGCAGAAAGATAATTCTCTCAGAAAAGACCTGGAGAGTAGAAACAGTAAAGTGCAAAAGGCTCTGGAAAATTTGCAAAGGCAGTCCATTTCTAAAACATTTATTAACTGAGGCGGTAGTTGATGTAGCTTCTGTTTGAAAAACACACACCAGCGAAAAGTTGCACGGCCCCATTAAGACTGAAAGATTTATTATAGTGTAAGATTTAGTAGATTACAATCTACTTCCTCAGATGGTTAAAAAAAAACTTTAAAGATGCAGATACACATGCATCAAATTCCCCTTGGCGTTGTACATACGCACTAGGACCTCTAAGCGGATAAATGAATTATCATTTAGGAATATTCATGCTGTATTATACATAGCTGAGAGCTAGAGTAGTGTAGTGGATAGAGTATTGCACCAGGACTCCAGAGACTCATAGAGGGGTGGCACTGGTAACATTTCTCAAAGCTCAGGAATTTTATTACAGTCACCATAAATCAAAGGTAAGCTGGTTGGATACTTCAGTGAGCTGGGTACCTGATTGCAAAGCCAATGGTTGAGAGTTCGATTCCCAGCAGAAGAGCCAGCCAGTAGAGCCTTGGGCAAGCTACACACCCCCAGGGACCCCACCACCCCCATCGGAAGAAGGGAGTGGTAAGTCACTATTCCATAAAAAGAATATTCTGGAAAGGACCATCGCAAATCAGAATGGAGTTGACAGCATGCAATTATGAATACTAAATCAGAAATGATTTAGTGGCACATAAGAATTAAACGTAGCAGTACTGTATATATAATTTCGTGTCAGCTGTTCAATTCTATTTTGGAAGGAGAAATGATGCTGACTTCATGGCACAGGACTATAATTGTATTGATTCCTAAGCCTGGGAAAGATTTAACGAAAGTTGAATCATATGGACCAATTTCATTAATAAATCAAGATGCTAAAATATTTACAGCCATTATTGCAAAAAGGTTGAACAGCTTTATGACAGACTAAATAAACAGGGATCAAGCAGGGTACTTAAAAGGGAGGCAGATGACAACAAGGAGGGTAGTAGATCTAATAGATTCAGCACTTCAAACTAATCAGGAGGTGGGATTATTATCTTTGGATATATACAAAGCATTTGATTCGTTACAATGGGTTACAATTAAAGAGATAGTTAATAATTATGGGTTTGGTACGAAATTTAAAAGGACTATAGACCAATTATATCAATATGGTTTTGCTAAAGTGAGAGAAAACGAAGCTTTTACAGAAGAGGTAGAGTTTAAGGCTGGAACATGTCAGGGCTGCCCACTTTCACCAATATTATTTATAATGGCAATGGAAATATTGGCAAACATGGTAAGGGAAGACAAAAACATTGAAGGATTGGAAGAGAATAAAATTAGTTTGTATGCAGATGATACCCTAATAATTATGAAAAATCCAAAAGGAGCCTTAGCGAAAATACAATGGCATCTTAAAGAATTTGGGGAAATGACTGGATTGAGAATAAACTGGGATAAATCGGAAGTAATATTTTGTAATATGAATAAAGAGAAAAGAGAAGACATTAAATTAAAATATCATATTCAAGCTAAGGATAATTTGAAATATTTGGGGATAAATATATCAAAAAAAATTGAGGATTTAATAAAGATAAATTATGAAAAACAGAAAAAAGAAATGAAGGAAAAAATTCAACAATATAAGAAGCTGAACCTGTCTTGTTTTGGTAGAATTGCACTGTGTAAAATGAAATTATTACCAAAATTAAACTTTTTGTTAGATGCTTTACCAATACAACTTAAAGATAACGAGATAAAAGACTTTCAAAAATTTTTGAATGACTATTGTAATGGGGGGAAGAGACCAAGAATATCAAAAAAGTTGTAGTATTTAGCACAGAAAGATGGTGGATTGGGAATACCAAATATTGATACCTATTATAAGGCGTTTCAATTAAAAAATGTGGCAAAATTTTTAATGAAAGAAGAGATGATATGGGAGGAAATGGAGATGAAGGAAGTGAAGCATGTTGGTAAAGCAATTTTTTGGGACAAAGTATCAACAAAAATTGAAAAAAGATTGATAAAAACAACATTGAATTTATGGAAGAAATTGAAAATGAAGTTAGCTCCAGATGTGTCCCCAATTACAGAAATGGAAGATTTGAGGAATTTTCCGTTAAAGATGGATAGGAAGGTGAGGGATGTGTTTTTGAAAAATGATGTATTTCTGCTGAAGGATTGGATTCAGATATGTAAAAACAAAGAAAAAAGACTGGGAATTTATGAACAAATGAATTTGAACTGGTTTCAAGTTATTTATTGAATAAATGGAACAACAAATATTTTTGGAGACTAATTTAACAAGAGAAAGGACAGATTTTGAAGAGTTGGTATTTAAAATAAGAAAGGCAGAGGTAGGAATTAAGGGCCTTGTCAGTAAATTGTATAAAATGTTAAATGGTGACTACAGATCACAGGAAACATTAAGAAAAAAAAATGGGGAAAAGATTTGGAGGTATAAATGGAAAAAAAGAATTATGATATCTATGTCTGTGAGAATCATGCAACATAACTATAAAATGTTGTTGAGGTGGTACCTGACACCGGTTAGGTTAAATCAGATGGACTGTACTAAAACGAAAATGTGCTGGAAATGTAAGACTGTTACGGGGACTTCTGAACATATGTGGTGGAGTTGTGATGTGGTTAAAGCTTTTTGGCTTAATCAATCAATCAATCAATCAATTTAATTTGTACCCCGCCCTACTTAGCAAAGGCCGACTTAGGGCGGCCTTACAACATATCACAAAAATTACACATTTTCAAAATTACAAATTACAGAACACAATTCTTAAAATAGAAAATGAAATATCACAAATAATGGGCAGTCACCTTAAGCTGGAGTCAGGTACTGCCTTATTGATGGAATTTGACAATATGAATATGGAAGAACATAATAAAGAACTGTTAAAAATAATATTGACAACTGCAAGACAATGTATTGCTAGAAATTGGAAGAACGATTCTATAGTAGATATAGAGGAATGGTATAGAGAAATGTGGCAACTTGCATTAAATGATAAGTTAACATGGGAATTGAAAATAAAAAGAGGTATGACAGATAAAAACAAATTTGGAATTATTTGGAAACCATTTCTGGTTTGTACATTGTCTGAAGGTAAAGGTGGCAGACCAACCCCAAGCCACATGAGTTTTTGGTTATAATATGTGATGCTGGTTAGCTCCGCAATTCCCAAGGCAATGTACTGGGGCATTATCTTATGTTCAGATTTGTTTTTTAAGATAGTGTATTTTTTACATTAAAATAATTTATGTTTAAACAAGATGGTTCAAATAAGATAAAGTGAATATACACTATCTGTTATTATTGTATTTTTAAGTATGTGATTTTATTTTTAATTTTTACTTGTAATTTGTATTTTTATGTTATTTTGTATTATGTATTGATGTCTTCCTTTTTTATGTATTATTTTCCTTTTATTAAAAAATAATAATTTCATGTCAGAAATTATTCTGGGTTGAAAGGATTTTTGCAGAAGAAACTCCGCTCAGGGAATGCCCAAATGAGGATCCTTTCATGTCCCCAAGAGATGGCACAGAGACAGGTGCTCAGCCCGTCATGCAGTATACGGGTCTCGAACTGCCGACTTGCCAGCCTTCCAGCGAACAAGGAGTGGAGGGACATATACGTCTAAAGAAGGAGCCACCCTGAAGAGTGAAAAACATTGCAAGTCCACTCAGGTGTCCCCTGGACAACGTGCAGCCAGCCAATTCTTCTAGTCCAGAAGTGTTTCACTGTACACTTGCCAATGAGCAAAATGACCCAATGTTCCTTTTTAGGACCATAAATGGCCATCATTTCTTATTAATACAGAAGACATTTCTTCATCTAAAGAGGTATTCTTATCTTCACTTGATAAAGTGTACAGAAGAATTGTGACATGTTTTAGGTCCAGGAAACTCACAGAGGAACATCAACCAAAGGTTCTTGGGATGTGCTTTGTTGCTTAGAGGCACATCCCAGGAGAGGCATATTTGTCATTGACCCACAAATGCTGAGGAAGTGCCATTTTTGTAAGACCAAGTATTATAGCCCTCTCAATGGACTATACAGAAGAGGACCACATAGCAGTCTTTCTGGTTGAACTAGCATCAAAGGACAACAGAGTTACATACATGGGGTAATCCTATTTTACAATCACACCTAACCCCATGAAGGAGTTTGACGAGGAAACCTTCCAGGTGAAAAGCTTAAAAGTTTTGCACTGAATCACCCTGAAGCAATAGAGACATGAACCCAGGCTCAACTCACCCCCAGAGCATGGAAACTTAGCAAATGACATAATGGAAAACCAGCTCATAGAATACATTTCTGATGGGTTGTGAGCAATTGTGTTCCAAGAAGAAAGGGGTACAGTATAAGTACACCTTTTGATATTTCTTCCCCGTGTTTCTTTTTAATTTTTAATTTTTTTTACAAACATAAAAAAGAAAAATCAAGATAGAATACATGCAAACCCTTACAACAGGGGTTCTCAACCTATGGCCAATGGGCCGGACCCAGTCCACAGCAACATTTCACGTGGCCTGCATTGCCGCTGCTGCCGCCTGCACTGCTGCCACTGGAAGCTGACACATTTATGACAGTCATAAATGCATCTGTGGCTGTCATGAATGTGCTTATGACAACTCCGGATGTGTTTTACGGCAGCATTTATGGTGGGGGAACTGTATGCTCAGCTGTCTGAGGGGGTGTGGTCCGGCCCACAGCTTAAAAAGGTTGAAAACCCCTGCCTTACAATCATAATTATCATAATAATCAACCTAAACCAAACTACATTTCTCATGCTCCCCATGCCCTTTGGGATGTTCTCAGTCTAATTTTATTCCCTTAATGTCTTTCTATTAATTACCCTAGTCCTGTGATGGTGAACCTTGGCACTCCAGATGTTCTTGAACTTCAATTCCCAGAAGCCCAAGTCTCTGTGAATCCACACGTACATGCAGTAAACCCATTTGTGTGGATTCACAGAGACTTGGGTTTCTGGGAACTGGGAACTTGAGATGGCTCAAAAAGAAAAGGTGAGATCATTAATCAGTTGGGATTCCTCTCAGCAAGCTGGTCCAGATACCTTCAAAGAGCTTCGTATATTATTTCCTAAGCTGTCTTTTTGAAAGGAATAGCAAGAAAGGTGGTAGAGGAGGAAAGGCTTTTCCTTTGCTACCTGTTGGCAAGATTGGGTGAGTATGCACCTACCCGCGTCTGACTCTTGACAAGTGGCAGCTTTCTGACTTTTAACCAAACACATTAGCGAAAGACCATATCAACACAGTCCTGTCCGTAAGGATTAGAATTAAAGAGCTGTTTCCTCCAGTAGAGTAATGTCTGACCTTTTCTGTGTCAATAAATTATGGGACATTATGACATGCAGCTTTTTCACTTTCACCCACAAGCCTTTTGTCTTGGTGGACTAGAGATCTAGACGTCGTCAGGAGACCAAGGGAAGGGCATTTACCTCCTCTTAACTTTCTGATTAAGTTGGAGGTCCTGACATCAGACAAGGGTCTGAGCACTGGATGAGGATTCACTATTGGCCTGGCTTTCATTTTTATTGTACGATTTAACATTAATATGTTGTTAAACTGCCCAGAGTATTGTCTGTACTAATTTGGGCAGTTTAAAAAAGCTAATAATAAATACAATTGGAGGGGACACAACTCCAAATCTTTCCTGCACTGCAAAGCATATCTGGGCACCATGTTTTACTTCCACTTCTGGGAGCAGCGAGGGCAGCACAGGTTGGATGAATTGGTGTCGGGGGCTGGATCTGGCCCATGGGCCGTAGTTTGGGCAACCCTGGTTTAAGCAGAGAAAATGACAGCCTAAACATATCCGCCCTGGACTCACCTGAGGCCGGGACGGAGGGGCCGCTGTGGCAACGGGCTCCAGGACCACCACCGGTGTCCTGGGCCCTGCCCCCTGGCTGGGGATCAAAAGGCTGTGGCGGTGGTGGGCAGTAGGACTTTGCTGCCCCCCCTCTGGACTTATTTGCGGCTGGGGCAGAAAGGCTGCTACAGTATTGTTGACGTGGTATTGTTTTCTAATGATATATTGTCTGGACTGAATATTGTATAATCCTATTGTATTGCCATTTTTATTGTATTGCTGTTTTTTGTTGCATTGTATTGCTGTATTTTATTGTATTGCAATGTTTGATTTGTTGTGAGCCACCCTGAGTCGGCGTATGCTGAGTGGGCGGCATACAAATCGAATGAATGAAATAAAATGTTGCAAAACAGATTGCAAGGCACGTTTTACTTCCGCTTTTGGTGGGAGGAACCACATGACCAGCCCACTGAACCACGTGACCGGTCTGTGGCCCGAAAAGTTTGGGCACCCCTGCTTTATGGAGTCAGTCCATCTCAGACTGGGTCTTCCTCTTTTCCTGTTGCTTCAACTTTCCTTAGCGTTAACACACACACACACACACAATCAATGAGTGTTGGCTTCTCATGATGCGCCTTGGTTTCCCTAGCTTGGCAGAATAGTGGCTGCAGGCATGTACTAAGAGCCCTGTAAAAACCCTTTTAAGAAAATTAGGAGGAACATGAAGCCTGAATTTAGCAATCTGATTTCAACAGGCAACACAGTCCAAATTTCAGATGTCTTCCCCTACATCTTTTACACCGGAATAAAAATATCAACCTTATTTCTATATGGTTGTAACCCCTCATAGCGTACCTAAATACTTTAGGAAACTTAGAAAAAAACGAATATAAATCACAAGCATTATTATACACCTCTCAGGAACCTCAGCAGGAAAGCTGCATTCTCAGACAAGACTGTCTCCTTTTTTTGGCTTATCTGGGTATAAAAAGGTATTAATGTACTGTGCAATGTGCCCAAATTTAATTTAATCACTCCCTGACAAAATGAATGGCTTGAATTCAAACATTTTAAAGGGGACATTCTGTTTCTAAAGTATAAAGCAATAAATGGTCTGACAAGCAATTATATTTTGCCAGGCACAATATGTTTATCAAATAAAATTCCCAATTTAACTGGCAGACTATATATTCAGCCCCTTTTTTTGTCATCCTGTATTTATTTCTGTAACAATGCTAGGCATAAAAGGCTCAACGTATTCCTTTCGGAAAATAGCCACACAGTCAGAAATTATGGGCTTTCAAGCTCAGAAGTGTGGTTGTATACAATCTTTGAGTTAGGTGGAATGGAGAAGGGGTGGAGAGAATAAATTAGTGTTTTGGATAAAACACTACAGAAGCAATTAAGAAATGGATGAAGTAAAGAACAAGAAAGTGACAGCAAACAGCTGCTGCCCACTGCTTCAATTGTTTTAAGTCAATCTCATCAACAACATTAGTTGAAAGGTGAGCAATCCAATATCACAGGCCTGTGAACCAGAAGGGGCTCCGATGAGGTAGAGCAGGAGTGCCCAAACTTTTTGGGCTGTGGGCCGGTCACGTGGTTCCTCCCACCAAAAGCAGCAGCAAAATGTGCCTTGCAATCTGTTTTGCAACAGTGTGAGATAGATTTTAAGCTGCAATTTTCTCTGCTTAAACTAGGGGTGCCCAAACTATGGCCCATGGGCTGGATCTGGTCCCGATGCCAATTCATCCAGCCCACAAATGTGCTGTATGGGCACATTTTACTTCCACTTCCAGGAGCGACGAGGGGGGCATGGGCTGGATGAATTGGCGTCTGGGGCCGTATCTGGCCTTCTTGATAACAAAGAAGTAGAGGTACTATTTTGATAACAAAGAAGATTTTCTCTGGGTTTTTTTTTGGGGGGGGGATGGGGAGAGGACTGAATGATCATGCAGTCCCACCACCTAGGTAGGCAGTGCTTCCATTTAGGAAACGGAATGTTCTGGATTGGTCAAAGTTGACTTTGGATCTGCTAAATCCAAAACCACTCCATTCCTTAGTAAGATCGAAGACCAGGTTTATGGTGGCCATGTCATTAATTCTATGCCATCAACTCAATTTTGATTGACGACAATTCCTGACCAGGTTTTCTAGATAGAGAATACTCTGAAGTGGTTTTCTTTTCTTTTCTTTTGGGGTTGCCCTAGGACATTAGGTGGCCGTGGTCATTGTGGTACTTATCTTGTTATTTGTTATTTATTTATTTAATTGGTGTTTCATTGCATAATTTGTATTGTATATTTTGCAGCTATTATATTTGTTTGATATATTGTACCACAGAATTTGTATCTATTTGTAATAGCATTTTGAATATTGTATTTATTACTGTATTTTGAATTTTGTATTTCGTCTGTAAACCCCTTGGGTTACCTTGGAGTTATTTATATGTTGTTAGCCGCCCTGTGTCGGCCACGTGCTGAATAGGGCAGGGTATAAATCAAATAAACACAAACATAAACATAACAATGCAGCTTGCCCACGGCCACAAAGGCTGGCTCTTCTGGGATGCACAGCGGAGAATCAAACTTCTAACCTTTGGCTTTTCAGCCAGATATTTAACTCACAGAGCAATCCAGCCAGTCTCAGCTAATTAACTATTACAACAACAAAGAGGAAGATGCTGATTTGCATAAGATTCCTCCTCGTCCTCCTTCAAGTGCCATATCCATTCAGAATATTGGCTATCATCATTCGAAGGGTATCATAGATTTAAGACTATCTATACTTATAAAATGGTGTGTTAACCGTTGGAATGTGACAAAGGATGTTGCACCAGACCCCACTAGCCCCGTCCGAGCCTTCGTGCACTCGCCCGAACGGGGTTCGCAGGTAACTGTCGGGTTGAAATTTTTGGCCCGGGGGCAGGAGCCTCCCAGACACAAAAAAAAGGGAACTTCAATTCCCAACGTTACTTGCGCCGCGCCACACCAGAGCCAATCAGGCTGAGCGGCGTGGCAAAAGGAACGTTTGGAAACGTGCCGCGGCCAATCAAAAAAAAAACCGCAAGAAAAAAACCCACTGCAGTAACCAAACATGCGCAGCCAAAACTACAAGCCCCAGCGTCCTGCGTGCCATGAGCGCGCAGAACGCTGAGGCAGCCGGTGCGCAAAAAGTAAAAGAATAAAAAAAAACCGCCGCCATTGCGCTTCGTTCCCATGGGCCACCCAGCATGACCCATGGAAACGAAAAGCACCCCCGCTGCCGCTGCGCTTCGTTCCCATGGGCCACCCAGCATGGCCTGTGAAAATGAAAGGCCCCTCCTCTAAAAAAGTAAGCACAAAAACACAAACCAAAAACACTCAAAAACACAAATCAAAAATAGAAAAAGCAAACACAAAAACAGCCAAAAACAAACAATAAAAAACACACAGACCCCCCAAAAAAACCTCAACCCCCCAAAAAACAACAAGAACAGAGAGCCTACCACGAGACGTCTTGACTTCATGGCGACCGGAACTCAAATGAGCAAAGAAAGGAAACATTTACCGGAAGCACCCAAAGGACAGAAGAGAAGAATTGTAGAGAGGAAGCAAAGCTCACCACCCCCTACCCAGAGGCCACAAGAGAAAAAACATTCAAAAATATTTAAAATTAAAAGATTAAATCCCAAACAAATCAAATAAATTAGCAAAAAATTCAAAAATATTCACACTAATCTAAAAAAACAAAACAAAAAAAACAAAAAAACAGAAATCAGTTTTCACTCAAAAAAAGCAAAACACCAACACAAAAAATAAAAATGCATAAAAATAAAGATTTTAAAAAACAAAATTAAATTAAAATTTGCATAAACCAAAATTAAATTTTAAATTAAAAAAAAATTAAAATCAAAAAATCAAAATTAAATTTGCATAAACAAAAACCTTCAAAAACCAATTTAAAGAGCCCAGCACTGAGGAAGCCGGCGCACAAAAAATAAAAATAAAACACCCTGGGAGCGCAAGTCTGCCGCAGGCGAAGCCACAAAATCACAAAACCTTTCAACACCATTTTAAACAGCCCAGCACCATTTGTACAATAAAAAAAAACCCTTTACTATCCAACACAATTTAAAACAGCCCGGCACCGCCGGGCAAAATATGCTAGTTAAGAACTGTTTAAGTCCATTAAGACCGAGGACATTCTACACCAGTCTCTCAGGTTTTTCAGCTATGAGGTCCGTCTACATCCAAGGTTTCTCTTCCCTTGGATAATGAGTTGGAGTATTCTATACTTCATGTCGTTCTTCATGATATGCCTAAGGTATTGGAGCTTTCTTTGTTTAATGGTCTTAAAGAGTTCTTGTTCTTTATCCAACTGGTGCAATGTTTCTACATTAGTCATATGGTCAGCCCATGATATTCTTAGCAGGTGTATGTACATCTACATTACAAAAGCTTCAATCCCCCCCCCCCCCGATGTTTTAGTCAATGTCTAAGCTTTAAGCTTTGACACCATATAGCAACAATGGGAATACGTAACATCTCACTATTTGGATCTTCACAGCGAGAGTTAGATCTTTAGGGCATTAAAAATGTCACATTTTTATGACGGTGGATCTTGCTTTTTCTATTTGCATTTAAATCTCTACGGCATGATCCCACCATGTGTTAATTTTTATGGACAAATGTCAACCTAGAGATGTGGTTTTGGAATTTAAATAGAATTCCAACCTATCTCCCTGCCTTGAGCAATCTCACTGTCTTTCTGATTCTTCACTTTTAACTCCGACATGGACTGGGCCACCTAATCTGGTTCACAGCATGGAAGTATTACCATTCTTTGGACTACAACTTCCACATTTCCCTAGCTCTTGCTTCTCTGGAGATGAATTCCCCCCAGCTTTCATCTGGTTCCAGAAAGACACTAGTCTGGAATTAGCCTGGTTCATCCTACTTCCCTAAAACAAACAGCAGGACTTCACAAAAAGAACAGGCAGCTAACAGTGTCCCTGAAACAAAAGTGGCCTTCTGCATCTTCTCCCACCGGAGTCATGGAAATGGAGAATGTCCTACTGGTTCACTCCTGCTCATGATTTTTTTCCTAAGCACCAGAGATTGAGGAAGGAGGGAAATTGCAGTGCTTAAATCTTAAATCTTGCTGATGAATGTTCATGGAAATCACATTATGTATGTAAATGATTTTGAGATCCAGGATATGCAGGATTCTTTCCCCAACCTCTTTATTACAGCCAGGAGTATTCGGATTATCATGATAGATATTTTTTTACAGATTACCAGCAAGCAATTTCAATTAGCAGCATGTGTGAGAGAGGTTTCTGCTTTCACAACCCAGATGTGTTCCAGTTGGGCTTCATCCCACAGGCTACTTCAATAGTGCTATCTCACCCATTTATTAGATCTGATTTTGCACATGTAGTGGGGCATAAATTGCATACACATAAATGCTGCATTGATTGAATTTTCCCCACACCCACAGAAAACCTGCCCTGTTTTCAAGTAGAGTAAAACCCCAGATAACGCTAAAACTTGGTTCCACAATTCTTAGTGTTATCCGATTTTTAACGTTATCCGATGCATGCATTGGATAACGTTAAAATCCTATTAGAAGAATTGCATAACATTAAAACTCCATAGAGATACATTGTAATCAACACAGGCTTTAGCGAACATTATCTGATGCATCCCATAGGATTTTAACATTATGCGATGCAATTTCCCCCCCAGGTTACTTAACGTTACGTGATCTTAGCGTTTTCTGATGCAAACATTATCCGAGGTATTACTGTAGCTCCATTTTACTTGATTGTTCTTTGAGCTTCCTTTGTCACTTTGAAGTCTATTAAGTGACTTCCAGAAGGTCCAACCAGAATCTTGTCCTTGTGAAAGACACTCTTTGGCATTGCTCCATTTGGCAAGATGTGTTGTTTTTACATTCCATAGATTTAGTCTAGCCCTTTCTGTTTTAATATCTAGAGCAGGGGTGGCCAAATTATGGCCTGTGGTCTGGACCCAGCCCACTGCACCATTTCATGTGGCCCACTGCCACCCTTGCCGCTACCGGAAGTGGAAGCTGGCACATTCACAACAGCCATAAAATGCACCCACAGATGCATAAATGCACCTGCACCAGCTGTAAACACTGCCATAAATGCACCCATGGCTATTTTAAATGTGTTCACAATAGCCATGGAACGTTTTATGGCAGGAGGAACCACGTGACCAGCCCATGGCGTGAAAAGTTTGTGAACCCCTGATCTAGAGCCTGAAAGATGTACAGAAAACTTTCCCCTCAACCTTAGCCATCCAAAGGTTATCCATGAAATGAATTGATTTGGTGCTTATTTCTTTATCATTTGTTAGCATCTCTTAGCATATTTGCCTGCCAAATAATAGACTTTTTTCCCAGGTGAGAGTAATAATTTTGCATGAGATTATTATGGCATGAATAGAAAGCCAGAAATAACTGTGAGCTGATTTGGCGCAAGAGTTTGTGAGTTTTTGTTTTGTTTCTTTTGCTAGGGAGATGGACAGCTTAAGATGCCACCAGCATCAATGTTCTACTGATGGTGAAGTTTCGAGAGGCATAGAGGAGGAAGAAGAAAATAATACTTAATGCTTCAATTTGTGAGGAGGGAACTAATGAAAGATATGAGTTGTATAACCTAACAGAAAGTGAAAGAGAACATTTTTTTTGCATATGTTGATTGCTGATACGGAGACGCAGAGCTATATGTTCTACAACTTAAATAAAAATGCAGCATATTGAACTTTTTGGGGGTAGAATATTATCAGGTGCTCTGATGTCCACATTCTAATTGCTGATGAGCAGCAGTTTCCAAAACTTCTGTTCTTTCTTGAATTTTCAATTTTTGAAAAATAATAATCAATATTACAGAAAACCAAGACTGAACAGGGAGACGTTCTCATGAAAACCATCTTTAGTCCTTTGATCCTAGGATAGTCTTTGTGAAATAAGGTGCAGAGCCATCCTAGAAGTGTTTATTGTGGCCCCAATATCCCTCCATGTCCTGGTCCTTGCTGAACCAGGAAACTAGCAAAGGTGGGCATTTGCAGCTTAGACTGTATGCGACTGATAGCACTTTATTAGAAGCTTGTGCTACTAAAAACAGTGTGCATAGTGACAGAATATGATCCACCTATGATCAGGAAAGGAACAGCAGTGGACACTGAGAGAACTAAGCAAGAGAAGGACCCTCGGCATCCTCTGAATGGATATGAGCCTCAAGTCTGCTGGCTCAGATCCAGGAAGAGCTTTATATCAAGAAAAATCATTCTTGAGGGGACGCAAGAGCAAAACCAAATTTGAAGATGGAGGAAGGAGCTCACTGGATAAGGAAGAACATTAAAGGAGGAGATGGCTGAGGAACTCAACCTTCACTATGTCACCTGGGGAACCCTGAACAGACTGAGGTCAGAGTCCCTAAATGCAAGACCAAGATACACAAGTGGGGGCTTGTTAGTGAAAAACAACATGTTGTGTGAATGTGGAGAAATACAGAATCTGGCTCATTTACTGGTCTGTTGATTACTACCAGAAATATATACTGATCTGGACTTACTTTTGGCCAATGATAAAGCCAAGAAGGTGGCTTCATTTTGGCAGTTTAAAGTCCGACCTAGACACTAAAAAAGAAGAAGCTGGTACCCAGTATCCCAGAGATGTAATTCCTGATTACTGCATAAATCTGGATTTTATTTTCTACTTACAATTGCCTTGTGCAAATAACTTAGAACTGCCATTGTAAAACTGTATATAAAAATTAAATGCACCATAAAAAATTTAGCACAGTTCTTCTCTTGACATGGGACTGCAGCGGCTTAGTGGTTAAGACGCTGAAATTGCTGTCTGGAAGGTTGGCAGTTCGACAGTTCGGGACCCGAGTACTGTACAATGGAGTGAGCGCCCATCTCTGTCCCAGGTTCTGTCAACCTAGCAGTTTGAAAGCAAGACATTAAAAATAGATAAATAGATACCACTACAGTGGGAAGGTAAACAGCATTTCATGCATTCCAGTGTTTATTCATGCCTGCCACATGACACGGAAACATCTGCAGACATAGACAATGCTGACTCTTTGGCTATAAACAGAGATAAGCACTGAACCCTAGAGTCAGATACGACCTGCTTTCGAGCAAGGGCGACCTTTACCTTATTCTCGATATACCAGTTTACTACAGGTTGGTTGAAATTCTACACATCTATACCTATAAAATGGTGCGTTAACCGTTGGAATGTGACAAAGGATGTTTAGCCAGGCCCTACTAGCCCGTAATGGGCCTCCATTCACTCGCCAGAACCTGGTTCGCAGGTAACTGTCGGGTTGAAATTTGCGCCAGTGGGGCAGGAGCCCCCCGGACGCAAACAAAAAAAGGGAACTTCAATTCCCAATGTTCCTTGCGCCGCGCCGCACCAGAGCCAATCAGGCTGAGCAGTGCAAGCAAAAGGAACGTTCGGAAACGTGCCACGGCCAATCAAAAATAAGCCGCAGGAAAAAACTGCTGCACTAACCAAAATCGCGCATGCCAAACTACAAGCCCCAGTGTCCTGTGTGCCATGAGCGCGCAGAACGGTGAGGCAGCCAGCGCGTGAAAAATAAAAATAAAAACCACCACTGTGGTTCCCGTGGCCCGGCCAGTGAGGCCAGATTGCAGGACCCCCCCCCCAATGCCACCAGAAGCAGCGCTGGCCTTCCCGCGGCCTGGCCAGCAAGGCCAGGCTGCGGGAAATAAATACCACACACCCTGGTGTTAGCCTTCCTGTGGCCTGGCAAGTGAAACCAGCCCCCCCGCCCGCTGCCTTTCCTTTCCACGGACCAGGCATCGAGCCCGGCCCGTGGAAAGAAAAGACACCCCAGCTGGCTGCTGTCTTTTCTTTCCATGGGCCAGGCATTGAGCCTGGCCCGCGGAAAGAAAAGACAACCCCCGGCCGCTGCCTTTCCTTTCCACGGGCCAGGCATTGAGCCCGGCCCACGGAAAGAAAAGACAACCTTACAAAACAACAACAACAAGAATCACAAACATCAAAAAACCAACAAAAACAACACGAAAAACATACACCAACAAAAACAACAAAAAACAAACAACACCCAGCCAAACACCATAAAAACAACCAAAAAACCACCAAAAAACCACAAAAACCACCCCCCACCCCCACCCCCCACAAAATAAATAAAACAAGGGAACTCACCATCAGACGTCCTGACTCCATGACGGCCGGAAACGAAATGAATAAAGAAACAGAATACTTATCGGAAGAAGCTCCACCCAGAGGCCACAAGAGAAAAAACAGTCAAAATACAAGAAAACACCTTACCAGCACCACCTGCTGGCCATAAAAGTAAAAAAAACATTCACAAACACACAACAGCCCCAAACAAAAGGCCCCAACAGTAAAAACAAGTCAACAAAATAACACAAAATCACAATTTAACACAAATCACAAACATTGGACAATAAAATAAAATAAAAACTTTACAAATATCCTGTGCTGAATTTTAACTAAAATAAAAACCCAAAACATCTAAACACAACTAATCACAGTTTATAACAGCCTGGCAAAATAAATAAATAAATAAATAAATAAATAAACATATTAAAAATTTCAAATATAGACTAGCCTCTCCTTTACAAACATTAACAAAAGTAAATCCACAAATAAACCCACCAAACAAAAAATGGTCACAGTTTATAACAGCCTAGCAAAAATGTATATAAATAAACATTTTAAAAATTTCAAAAAGACACTAACCTCTTCTTTACCAATATTAAGAAAAAAACCCTTCCAAAACAATTTAAAACAGCCCATCATTGAGGAAGCCAGCATGCAAAAAATAAAAATAAAAAACCCACTGGGAGCACAAGTCCGCCGCAGGCGGACCCAGCGCCTCAAAGCCACAAAATCACAAAATCTTTCAACACCATTTAAAACAGCCCGGCGCCATTTGTTCAAGAAAAAAAAACCAAACCCTTTACTATCCAACACAATTTAAAACAGCCCGGCACTGCCGGGCAAAATATGCTAGTAGCAGATAAATCAGGTGGGAGAATCAAGTGAAAACGAATTTGTACTATTTTAAACTGAGATGGGAAACCACATTTTTGACAGTTTAAAGTCCGACCTAGACACGAAAGAAGAAGCTTGTACCTAGTATAGCAGAGATGAGATTTCAGTAGGCCGTATTTGCTAACAAAATCCATTATTTACCTCCAGAAGACCAATGACAAACCAAAGGAAGGCAATAGGCAAATGACGGCTGGTGGGTGGGAAGGTTTTTGCTATGGCAGCCAAACAGCTTATATGGCTGTTTATGGCCTGCAGGCCGGCCCCTGACGCCATCCTATCTAGCCTGTCGCTGCCTCTGTTGCACCCGGAAGTGGAAGTGGGTGTGTTTACATCATCCGTAAAATGCGTCTGCACATGCAGAAACACGGACGCAGACGTATTTATGTCAGCTGTAAATGTGCCCGCTTCTGCTTCCGGGGGGCATGGTCAAACCTGCGGTGAAAAAAGTTTGGCCACCCCTGCCTTATACCATTGACGATGTCCCTTTTCAAAGGGGCATGCCAAATGTGATATTTAGTTTGATCCTGAGAATGGAGGGATGAAATCAAGAGCTGGCAGCTTCACAGGAGCCAAAGAGAAATCTTTAAGGCTAGTTCGGTTTCCCAAATGCGCTGGTATCTGTCCTAGGGGCCTCTTGCCACTCACAGTTGTGGCATTGAGTATCTGAGTAACTTTCCCCTTATCACGGTGATGGAGAGAGGAAAGTGTCCAGGGCTCAAACAATTTTTCAATCCTCCCCCCCCCCCACATTTGCCTTTTCGGCTATTTCAAGCAGCTTCATTTTCTCATTTAAGATCCCTTCGTCCTTATTCAAGATAAGTAAGCGCTGAGTCATCCGCCCCCTTAGCTGGACTATGTAAAAATAGCCAAGTCATTTCCCCCTCTTTTCAATCAGATAAAAGTCTATGTTAAATATATCTAGGGGGATGTTAAATAAAGCACCAAGAGTCCAGATAATCTTACCAGATGTTTGACTTCCTATTTCTGCTGCTGTATCCCACCCAGAAAGCATATTCTGCCCTGGATTTAGACAAGACAACTGTTGTCTTACAGCTTCTCTGGAGATTTGCAATGGTTTGTGGAAATGTCCAGCACAGACATCCATCCGCATAACCAGTTGATACCCAATGGATGAGAGTGTCTTATATGTGACTGGCTATTGCATTGACGATGTTGTCTTGTTTCATTCATCCATTTTTCTCTAGGTTTTCCCTTGTGGAAATTCTGCTCAAATTAAAAAAAAGATAGCATATTAGGGGAAAAGTAGTCTGGCCAGGTATATTGAAATGCCTGCGAACCGCCTTGAGTCACCCATTGGGTTGAGTAAGGCGGTATACAATCCTATCCTATCCTGCTGTGATAATAATAATAATTTCATGCCAGAAATTATTCTGGGTTGAAAGGATATTTGCAGAAAAAACTCGAATGAGGCTCCTTTCATATCCCCAAGAGCTGGGACAGAGATGGGCGTTCAATCCATCATGTAGTACCTGGGTCTCAAACTGCTGACTTGCCAGCCTTCCAGCTAACAAGGTGAGCTTCTTAACCACTAAGCCACCACAGTCCCTTCCTGCTGTGATAATAGAATAGTAGATGCTACTGCCAGCGACTCAACACCAAATGTCAGGTAGTGGATAACTAACCTGACCAAACTAAGGATGAATGGCCTTGGGTGGTGAAGTCTACAGGGAAGGGGGTGATGGTCCCCAAGTGTATTAGAGCCCACTTGAACCCATTTTGAGGAGGGCAGCAGCTTCATCTATTTTGGCCTGGGGCTGAGGATGACTTTTGCATGCTGAAAGGACTCAGGACCAGAAAGTGACTCGCAGAACTGGATCAGTGGTAACGGTGTCATGCTGCGATGTGGAAGGCCAATGGAAGGCCGCTGCATTATATTGTCCCCAGGACAATCTTCATGGCTGATTGCCATGATGCTAGCCAATATTCAGAATCAGATACAGCACTTAAAGAATCAGAATCAGGGAGAAAGCAATACGATGTTGTTTTTCCTTATGTGCTAGTATTCTAGATGCAAGGGTGACTTTGCTCTCTATGTAAGGGTATGTGTAAATATATGCACCGCACTGCTTAAACAAATATGATGCTTCTGATGTTGCAAAAGGCGTACAATCTATCCCTGCTTCTCAGGGAGCCACCTAGGCAACCTGCTTTCACTCTTGTGAATCCCTCTCCATTGTGTTAAACAAAAAAAAAAGCCTTTTTGTCACCTCTAACAGTCTAGTCTGGCCAGACATCCCACTACGGTAATGGAGTAGACTGTACAGCCAGCGACTCAACATAAATAACATGACTCCCCAAAGGGACCAATGGCTACTGGTGGAGGAGCCCCTTTGGGTGGGGTGATGGGCCCCTCAGTAGAGGAAATGCCAATGGAAACCATCATATTGGGCCCAACGGCAAAATGAGTGGAGGAGGAACTACTTCATTATTCTGATTCCCAACTGTCATGGAGGCAGAAGATGCCATGCCAGATGGACTGGCTGTGAAGGTGGACCTTGTCCATATCCTCAAGGCTGTGGCAGTCCATTGCAGTCCCAGTGTTAAATCCTACACGTCTCATTTCATATGTGCTGGAGGAGATGGCTCTAATCACAGTGTGTGGGTCACTTGAAAGCAAGCTGGGATCCACCTTAAACAAATTCATGCTAGGGGCATTTTTCTTGAAAATGATTTCCAGAAAAATATATATACTCAGACACGGGTAGCAACCGACAACGATGACAAATTGCCCAAACCATTTCAAATGGATGTAATTTTGTGTGAGTTCCGACATGCTGGGTCCATCTAAAACACTGGTTCCCAACCTTAGATGTCCAGATGTTCTTGGACTTCACTTTCCCGAAATCTTGGCCAGCACAGCCAACAGTGAAGCTTTTTGGGACTTTTAGTCCAAGAACATCTGGAGAGGTTTTTAACATAGACTTTATCTGATTGAAACATCAGGAACCATTGCTCTAAAAAACTTGTCTAATTGCCCCTTCCTACACTTTCTATAGGGCACCAGAGGACTTTTAAGGTCATCTTACCCAAAAGGTTAAAAACATTGAATATGTGATAAGTCTGGTTGGGCCACATATGAATCCCTGGGAGACCTTGATTTACAGCGTGAAATTATTGCATGCAGAATTTTAGAACCTCTGCCACCTACTTCGGCATAATTATAGCGTATAGATCATGCACAGGCTTCAGCATTCAAATGGGTTTTCCTAGTTGCTCCTGATTATTGCATAAATCTGGCTTTTATTTGCTATTTACAATTGCCTTGTGTAAATAATTTAGAACTGCTGCATGATTATTTTAAAAACAATTTTTTAGCACAATTCTACCCTTGACAGTTTACTACTGGTCAGGCAGAGTACTACACATAATAGGCAAATGAAGTGGGAGAATCTATAGAAAATGAGTTTGCACTACTTTAAAATCAAGATAGGGGGATTGCGGTGGCTTAGTAGTTAAGACGCTAGACTTGATGACTGGGAGATTGGTAGGTCAGCAGTTCGAGACCTGAGTGCTGCATGATGGAGTGAGTTCCCATCTATGTCCCAACTCCTGCCAGCCTAGCAGTTTGAAAGCAAGAAATTGCAAGTAGATAGTAGTAGTGGGAAGGTAAACAGTGTTCCATGTTTAGTCATGCCTGCTACATGTCCATGGAAACGTCTGCAAATCCAGACAGCTCTGGCTCTTTGGCTATATACAGAGATGAGCACTGAACACTAGTCAGATATAACTGGCTTTTGAGCAAGGATGACCTTTGCCTTTACCTAAAATCAAGATGGGAAATCACATTTTTGTGTATTCCCCCACAAATACAAGACTAGAATGACGACTCTCACCAGAAAGAAAATGGAAACCGTACGGTGACAGTTTTTGTTACAATAAACTCATTTACTAAACTGGAAGTTGTATTCTGCAAATAACCATATGCTTGCAATATGAGATGATAGGATCTTAAATGTTTGTTTTTGTAAGATAATTTAAATACCCCAGGCAAGGTGTAGATCAGCCCCCCCAGCTGCAGATGTGTTCTGAATAGCTCAGACTGGAACAGTTGGGCTAGGAATGTATCTTATAGGTTGTTGAGATGTATGTCAGGAGGATGCAGTAGACAGATAAATAGATGGGTAAGTAGCAAATAAGACCCATAAGATGGACTGTTTTGACTCTAGGAATCATATGGCTGAAATGATGATTGAGGTTAATTTGGATGATTTTATAGCAGACTAAATTGCAGGCATTCTAAGCACACCTTACACCAAGCATTGATAACGCAAAGGCAGCCGAGGGAGTCTCTCATCTAATCCGCATTTCTTCCTCTGTTGGACAAACAACCTTTCCTAAATTGCCTCATTAGCCAAGCAAACATGTCTGATTAATTGTACAGGCATTTCTGGATGACAGCATCTTTACACTCCGCTTGTGTAGAATCCCCAGATTGAAAGCAGAGCACCTGATTTGCTAAAGCATATTTCACAGGTGGCCTTTTTTGGGATCACGTTGCCTTCCAATGGACCAGGAAAGGTTTTCTGTCAAGCCTCCCGGAGCTCACCGTCCCTAGTTCTCCTCCGATCCTTTGGAGGTGAATGGCCTTGAATAAAGTGGGAGGAGCCTGTGCTTATGCCCCTCCCACAGCTCAACATGGTCCTTCCAGAAACTAAGACAGGGCAGGAATGTTTTGGTGCTTTCTCATTGACTCCATCCATAGCTTCTTGTCTAGATTCCTGCACAGAATTTGGGAACGTGTGAGTCTTTCCCTAAAGGTCTCTCTTGCTGGAACACCAGTCATATCCAACTCTAGAGTGCAGTGCTCATCCCCATTTATAGCTAGAGAGCCAGTGCTGTCTGCATCTGCAAACATTTACGTGGCCATACCTGTATGTCAGGTATAGGGCTGTGGTGGATCAGTGGTTAAGAAGCTCCCCTTGTTAGCTGGAAGTCTGGCAAGTCAGCAGTTCAAGATCCGGGAACTACATGATGATTTGGGGACATGAAAGGAGCCTCATTTAGGCGTTCCCTGGGTGGAGTTTCTTCCACAAAAATCCTTTCAACCCAGAACAATTTATGACATGAAATTGTTGTTGTTGTTGTTGTTGTTGTTGTTGTTGTTGTTATTATTATTATTATTATTATTATTATTATTATTATTATTATTATTATTATTATTATTATTATTATTATTATTATTATTATTATTATTATTATTTCAGGCATGACTAGATGCTGGAGTACACAGAATGCTATTACCTTTCCTGCCAAAGCAGTACCTATTTATCTACTTGCAATTTCTTGCTTTCGAACTGCTAGGTTGGCAGGAGCAGGGACAGATGATGGGAGCTCCCTCTGTCCTGCAGCACTCAGGTCTTGAACTACTGAGGT